>LYNE01001594.1:0-14326 GCA_001662545.1 Rosa x damascena | reverse complement strand
AAAGAAAAAAAAAAAAGGGAAGTTGAAAGTCTAGCGGTGGAATGACAAAAACCAACTTGAAACTTTAATTAAGTGCATAACACAAATTGACACACTATTTGTCAAGGATACGTTTAAATTGCAGTTTCATCCGAGGCATATATTGAAGAGCCTATTACGTACAAAAACTTCACTTTATGTTCCTCTAACTTGCAATTGCTCTTTCAGTTTTCATCTTTACCAGTCGGCCTGCTGTTCTATCTACATTTAATTGCTCCTTCTGTGCTACTTAAATACTACATTAAACCATTGAACCAGAAACAAAACAAAGCATTTTCTACAAAAAAATATGTTCCAACTAGACAAACTATTCACAAAAACATCCCATTTTAATCATCAAACTATGAAAGCCCTTTCATGAACTACATCCCAATTCAACAAATACACATGTAAGCTAAACCCAAAACAGTTCTGAACCACAAAAGAATTCAAATTGATTTATTTACCACAAATCTTTTATGGGAGCTTCGAGTTCAAGAAGATTCAGCTGATTGAGAAAGATCTCCTTGGAGGTGGAGCAATGGTGCTGTATCTCCGCCAACAAAGCAACTTGTCAACAGCTGAAGAGCAACCAAAAAGGACAATATTGAGTTACCTAGAAGGTAATGGAGATGTTCATGAGAAACAGATCGATTGAAAACCAAGAAAGTAATAACTCAGAAAGTTTTTGGGTTTGAGAGACAAATCGATCAGCTAGTCGACTTACCAATATGTAGTCACCGAGTCACCGTCAAGGAGAGTAAGGGTCGTCAATAGTCAAGGAGAGAGGCTGAGAGGGAGAGGGTCCATCCAGAGAGAGAGAGAGAAGAGATGACGACTCCAGTTAGGTGTTGTCATTTTGACGAGGGCCCCTTCATTTTACCAATTTTCCATAAAATAGAGAAAAATGAAGAAATGATGAAATGCAGGACCTGTTTGAATTACCAATTCACATAGAATTCCATGTAAAATTAAAACAATTGGGCCTCATAATATATTTGTTCTCACAAAATTCCATGTGACCTTCAATTACACATGGATACAAAAGTGAGAGAAAAAAAAAAGAGGTTTTTGTCTTCTTGACCCGTAGCACAAAAATGAGATAAAGTTAGTCCACTTACACTATTAAGAGATTTTTATTTCCATTACCACTATTTAATAGCTAAACACTAGGCCAATAATGACATCAGACAACATACTTCAAACAACGGCAAAAAATTTAAATGTCGTCTGATACTTTGGGACGACAACAAAAATTATTTTGTCATCTGAATTTTCGAATCAGACAACAGTTGTTACATTGCTGTTATGCAATTATAAATCAGACAATTGATTGTTTTTATGATGTTGTCTAAATCAATCAATTCAAACAACAATTATTTCATTGATGTTGTCCAAGGCTTATTAACACAATAGTTGAGAAAATATGTTGTCTGATTGTTTTTAATCACACAATAGTTATTACTTCTCTATTGTGCAACTATTATTCAGACAATGGTGACATTTTGATGTTGTCTGAGTTATTTGATTCAGACAATAGTTTTTCTTTGTTTGTTATGCGATTATTATTCAGATAACATTAGTATTTGATGTTGTTTGACTGTATCTTCAGACAATAGTTTTTTTCTGTCTGTTGTGCAATTATTATTCATATAATGTTAGTATTTGATGTTGTCTGAATATATAGTCAGACAACAATTCTTCTATGTCTGTTGTGCAACTCTCCTTCAGGCAATGACTTTGTGTGTTTCTGTTGTTTAAGTTTTTAAACGTTGCTGCTGATAGGACCCGCCCCGAATTACACCCTGAAATCCGAAGTGGCTCTGCGGGGCCACCTTAGAAGAAATTCTACCAAAAATTTGGCGGAACTTCCCCTAAAAATGGACTACCCAAAACCTACAGAAAGACATTTATACTTCTAAACCATCCATCCTTATTCTCCTAGAGCCACTCTGCTCCCCAAATCACAACATCTTCCAATTCATATTACACAAATCTCAACTTAATAACATTAATTTCACGGTTATCAGAGCAATTCTAAAACAAAAGGTGTAATAGAATAAAAAGTAAGGAGGGTAAAGGATCGATAAATCCTACAATGCGGAAGCAGTGACAACCTCAACTAATCTAGCCTGCTGACTGGGCATTTGAAACCGAAGGGCCCAGGGGAAAAGTATTGAAAAATACGTTAGTGTGAGTGGACAAAAATAAATAATCAAGATAATTTAAATGAAGCAAACTTGAAAACTTTCCGACGTATTTAAACTTATAAAACTTCGATGCATGCATGCTTTAGAAAAAGTTATTCTCTTAACTTCGAAAGGAGCTTAAGAAAGAAAAATAATCTAGCCCCGCTGGTTAAAACAAACAATTAATATGGGGAAGAAATTATCACCATACGTGTAAAGGAGCCCCTAGGCTCTACCCTCGACTGCCACTCACACATAGATTGTGTGAGCATGAAAACTAATAACCTCGACTACCACTCACGTGAGGAGGAGAATAAATCACCTCGACTGCTACTCACAAACACAAAGTAAGTGAGGATGAGACACTATAGAACGACCCTAGTATGGTGAAGAAAATAATTGAAAACCAGAAATCCATAAATCCATAAAGCTTCCCCAATTTCTCATGAGAAAAATAAGTATATTACAATGTTGTGGCCCTGCATGCCAAAATATTCTCAAATTCATAACAAATAGGCGAGAGATAATCGATAGCTATAATTCCAGTGAAAATCTCATCTCCGAAAATATCTCAGAATCTCAAAAATCGATGAATAAAAATATAATATTAAATTTTGTAAATCACTTAGAAAAATAATTCGTCGAAAATCATATAAATCATAATTTCAAATATAATCATATATTGGAGATAAACATCGAAAGCTCAACGTCCAAAAAAATAGTATCACGAATCCATTTCCCAAATCAAAATCGAGATCAATCATAATTAATCTCCGAAAATAAATTCATATTACTGAAAACAATTCATAAATCCAAATCCAAGCATAGCAATTTCATATCCGAAATTCATATAAAAAACAATGCCAAAATTATAATCCAAAGCAAAATATTATGCTCGATGAATAAAATGATAAATAAATCAATTAATCAATCATCATTTCGGAAAATAATTGCATACATTATTATTTAAAACAAAAGTCCACTCACAGTATTATTTAGGCGACCACACATTCGGGTTTCTTCGTCGAGCGGTAACTCGGTATAGCGCCCTGTGCACAAATACATTCTGTGAATAACAATTCGGCAATTAAATACGATTACAAAATCAATGCTCTTAAGTCAACATCTCTATTTGCTTCTCCGATTCAACCCAAACTTTACCACTAACACCATTTCATTAATTTACAAGTTCTAGGGTAGATTCGAGAGAAATCTGACGGTTGGATTCTCGTAAATCGATAATTGAAATTCTAAATCTTCGAATATTATAAATCGATTCAAAACTTCTCCAATCTTCACCAAATTCACATATATAAGCTCTACATCAAATATAGGATTTAACTAGCTAAAAACGGAGGACAAAAACCTGCCATACGCTCCTCCACGCGCCACCTACAGTAGCCCCACGTGCCGCCGACCACCAAATTTTGGCAGCAACAACTACTCAACAAGCCCAACACTTTTCTCAGCTACAAGAAATTTCAATTTTACCTTGAAGTGCTCAAGATTGGGCGGTGAAAATTTTCCAGAAATTTTCAAACCCTAGGATCAGGTTTTTCCTTGATTCTTCCTCTACACTGCAAATTAGAGCTAGAAGCTTGAGGGAAAGTGTTCCATGGCTTGAGGCGCTCCTGTTAGACTTAGTTTGGCGGCCGGAGATGACCGGAATTAAAAGAAGTGGCCGGAGAACATGAACTGCTACAGTGACCGTCTTGGCTTGATTTCTCTCTTTTCAGGCCAAATTAAGGAGACCCACTAGCATAGGCGTGTAGAAGAGGATGAGGTGCTCCTAGAATGACTGGTGACTGATACGCTAAAAGTAGCATGCAATTTAACCCTGTAAAATGTCATTGTTAGCATATGGTAAATAAGGATCGTTCAAACCGGGGATTGAGGGTACACCTGTAATTGTGTAAACAAATAAAGAAATTAAACAATAAGAAGTATTATTTACAAAAATGAAATAAAGAAAAGAAATATATACAATTAACACAAATAAGGGGTTTTATGATTATAGAATCGGAATTAAAATTAAATAAAATAAAGAAAATGTAAAAACACATTTACAACGGTGGAATGCAAGGAACAAAAATCAAAACCACAACCATATGCAAGAAATTCGGTTACAATTCTTATAGTTGGTTGTCTAATGTCATGAGAAAGAAGTTGACCATGTGAAACGTTAATAAGCAAACAATTTCTCATATTTTACTTTCCTTGAATAATTGATCTAAGTGAAAGCACCTAAATCGATCCTATTGAACATACAATCATAGTCTAGAAAGCTAGCTAATCAAGAACACATTCAATGCATGAAGAACAAAGAAAGGATGTCAACCAAAGTGCACAATCTAGTATGAAAAAGTTCATCTATTTGCAATCCTCCTTAATTGATTTCAACTTTTGTCCAAACCCTTTACTACTTATGAAATAGGTTCACAAAACTATTAGGTGAATTGTTTACCTAAATCTAGCTCCAATTACATGCATATATCCCAAGTTGGCCACTAAAGAACACATACATATACAAGTTTTCTATAATCCAAAATCAATTAAGCAATCTCACATAAGCAACATAGAAATCAATACAAAGAAATTACAACTTTATTTCAAAACATAGAGACGGGATTTGAACTTTGACCTTAACGTTATTTGTTAACTATAATTCATAGTTCTACAAATCCAAACAAAGAAAACCAAAAGAAGCTACAAGGAAAAAGATTGAATTACACCGTGAAGGGAGTGGATGATGAAGAGCTTGAGACGTTGATCTTGAATCTTGAAAGCAAGGCTTCAGCATCACGACACAAGGTGGAACGATGGCGGCTAGGATTGCTCACGGCTTCTTCTCCTTCCTCTCTTTGCTTGAAGATGCAGAACTAAGAACTAGAGAATGGAAAGGAGATGGTGAGACAAAGAAGAAGAGATGGATGAAGGAATGTTATCTTGAGAGTGACAGGAGAAGGTGTTTATATAGGGAAGAGAAAGAAGAGTGAAATGATGAATGGAAGAAAAAGAGAGAAACCAAGTATTATAGAAAATATGGATAGTGGTAATGGATCCCAAAAACAAGGGAAAAATTTATGGAAAAGATGGAGTAAATTAGGGCAAGTAATGATGGAGAAAACATGATGATTACCCTAAAATTTGGGGGGTGATGATGATGGTGGATTTTCTGCTCATTTCTTACTTCAATTGAATCTCCATCAAAACTTTGGATTTTGCCTTTGACCTCTTCATAAAAAATGTTTCTCCATGAATGTAGATCATCATGGTAAAATTTCAGAGCTTTTGAAATAGTATTTTGGTCGGGGATGCTTCCAGAATGTGTTCAGGTTCGATTTACAGTTTTTGTCTTTTTAGTCAGAACTTTGGACCGATCTTTTGAAGGTCTTCCACTCCTATCTGGTTCTTGTACTATTCATAAGAAATGTTCCTTAGGATGTCTAGAATGGATATGGAAAGTTTCAGCTTATTTGAAATTCATTTGGTCAGGTGGCCGCTCCTCCCTCGTTGCTTGACTTGGTTTCTCCTAGCCGGAGTAGGAAAATGTGTAAATTTGACATTTTAGTGCATTTCCATTTTTCTTGATCATTTCTAGGTAAGTATTCACCTAATGCTCATTTCATCTTCATCTACTCCAATGTACCTAAAAATAGAAATTGAGTTAAAAATCGATTCGGTTAAAGAATTAAATAAACAAAATATGAGGAATTAACTAATAAAATATCACATTAAAATGCTCCTATCAGTGACATTCCTTCTAGTGGCCGGAATTGGACGATATGCCGGAAAAACCAAAAACCCAGAAAAAAAACAACAGTGCCGTCCTCTTCTTCTCGTTGCTGCACTCTCCACAGTGAAGGAATGGATGGATTTCAAAACTTTTTAATTAGTGCGGAATTAGTTTAACCATTAATCTACTAACTAAACATAAAATCCATTCCTTTAACCCATGATCTTGGCTTATTGTGATATGTATATAAACATAGCATGCATAGTAAGGAAGAACAAAGAAGTAGTTTATGTTCTACTCACCCTTGGAGTGTGATTTTAATCCGATCCAAGTGAACTACCAAAGTTCCTCTCCTTGATCTCTCCTTGTGTGTGTTTCCTCCACCTTGAAGCACTTTGAATTAAGAACTCCTTCTTGTGCTTGTAATCTTCTCCTTGATGTAATAAGTAAAGCCACAAAAGGATATGGCCTCTAAGGATCTTCACCAAGTGAATCAAGAGATGAAGAAAGATGAAAGAAAAGAAGAAATTATGCAAGTGTTCTTCTTTCCTTTAATTTTGTAATGGACCAAGGGAGAACTCTCTCTCTTTCTCAAATCTAAAAATAATAGTGTGGAGACACACTTATTATTACGTCCATGCTTTCACTTTTATATAATAGGAAATAACTCCAATTACTAAAAGAAAAATATTGACTTTCATAAAGCCAATATGTTGGCTGGTCCATACATGTTATTGGGCACTAAAAATGTGTCTTGGGCTTTCATTTAAATCTCACTTAGTGAAGCCCAAGTCCACACCAAAAACCCTACAATCGTTTAGGCCCAATAGGTTCGGTTTTAACCGAAAATTCTAATTATGTCCAAATAATAAATCTAATTAATTATTTGGTCATAACCAACTCTTGTTTAATCTTCTTCATATACAATCTCAAGGATCCACTTATATGGTGTGCGGATCTCTTAGGTTCTAATTAACAAGGAAGTGAAGTTTATAGAAACCATTCTATTTTGTTTACGAATCAAAAACTCCATTTTTGATTCTCTCTTGTTATTTGGATTATAAATGTTTATTAATCCTCGGGACTTCACAAGTCATGAGTGACATCTTACAACATATCATGACTACCCTAGATAATGTAGAATGACAAAGAACCTATTCAATTGGAATTACAATACAATATGGTCCTTCTCTAACAGTATGTTCTAAATCACATCATCGGGGTATGGAATTGATATGTCAATCCCCTAATGTGATTTTCATTCTTATGTGATTCTTATAATATGATTAGAAACTCCTTTTTAATCTCATTCAATGCTTTGGCTAAAGACTCATTGAATCACATCTTTGAACATACACCTTATTTACTTAAGGATAGAGATTCCTTAGTGTACACTCACATGTCTCCACGACCGAATTGATTATACCAATGAATGCATCTATTATATCCATTAAGGGACACAATATTATTGCATCATCAAGAGATAATCCATTCACTCATAAGACAACTATGGTGTCTCAGGTCAAAGGACTAATTTGTATTATTGCAATTTAGAGTTCAAGTTTGACATGTAAGTAAGACTCCATACAAGAACTCTAATGATTGCGTTCAGTGTACTCTTTAAGTTAAGAGCACCCACATACTTGTATTAGTGTCTCTACACAAATGACAAGAGACATATCATCCTCCATATTGAGCATACATAGTATGTGATAGTCTTTCCAGATTATCAATGTCCAAGTGATAATCATATGACTAGGAACTTTTTAGGATAAGAGTGTGAAAGAGTAAAGGTCTCACACATCTAACTTTTTAGATTACTTTCTCTTTTTTAACTCATATTCCTTGGACCTTGTTCAATCAAATATTAAATATAAGAAATGAACAATAAACTTGCCCTTTTGATTAATAATAATTACATCAAAATGATTGTTTTAGGACACAATTCCTTCACACAATCCAAAATAATCACCAAACCACCATAGAAATGAAGAGGAGGAAGAGATCTTTCCAATGATAACTTATGCGTCAAAATGCATCTCCGGATGTAGGAGTTAAGGCCGGAAGAAGGTGAAGAGATTGGAGAGAGGGACTGAGGGAAATGGAAACTTACTCCAGTAACTTTCCCTATATATAGAAAGTTATCATAAACAGTAACTTTAGTATTTTGGCCATAACTTTAGTATGCGAACTCCGATTGTTACATATCACATATGCACGGACTCGGTTTAACATCCTCTATGACTTTCATGAAGAAAATTTCTCAAATTTTGACCCGAACAAAAAGTCAACTTTTAGGGCCACTAAAAGAATCGAAACAAAGTAAAAAGTGAAAGTAATTGCTGTTTACCGTCCAAATGACTAGTAAACCGGTAAACAGAGATATGGAATGTAACATTCTCCCCTCATAAAAATTACGTCCTCGAAATTTCATACTGCCGAAGTAGAAGTAGGACGCACACATCAATCCGAAATACAGCATTCTTGAATAAGATAGTTTGTCGACTATACGAAAATAATGATCATAGTTCTCGAAAAAGATGTGCAAGTATGCTCAAATCATTGAGAAATTAGCTTTAGATCTAATCCAAGAGTTGGCCAAATAAAATAAGGGAATCAACACTTAAAAGGAACAGTCCTCAAGCTGAAATATGGCCAGTCATTATAATCTGGCTGATTCCCACAACGTTCCTGCTGCATTCACTGTCTTAGGAGATATACTTATTTCCAATCGTCACTGAAAGTCCTTATCAATTGAGGAATAAAATCGTTAACATCTTAAGTTCAAAGTACTCCTGAATACAGCATAAGGAATAATCGTCTCGCTAGTCAAGGAAAACGAGATATGGAAACAACAATATAATCCACAAACAGAAAGAATTTCATTTTATAGTCCTCAAAAGACTTATCGAAGCAAGATCTCATCCAATGTTCCCAAAACCTGATACGCTCAAAGCAAGCATATAATTTAACCCTATAAATATCATTAGTAGTATAAGCAAGTAGGGATCGTTCTATTCTGGGGATTTAGGGTACACCTGTCATTGTAAGACAATTAAGCAATTAAAATAAAAAAACAAAGTATAACATTTACACATATAAACATTATTTACGAATTTAAGGGGGTTTTAGGTTTTGGTTTTTTAAAATTAAAAGAAAGAATAAAAAATAAGTATAAACAAACCACAAATACAAGAATGAAACGCAAGAAACAAAGATCAAAACCAAGTTTATAATTGAATTTGACTCAACCTTAAAATTGTTCTTCCAAGTCATGTGAAAGGAGTTGATCATGTGAAATGTTAGAAAACAAACGATTTCCCATATTTTACTTTCAACACTAATTAATCTAAGTGAAAGCACAAAGACTAATCCTATCAAACATGCATTCAAGCTCTAGAAAGCTAGACAATCATAACATGTTCAACGCATGAAACACATAGAAAGGCTATCAACCCAAGTGTGCAACTTAGTATGAAGAAGTCCACCTAATTGCAATCCTTTTCAATTGAATTCGATTTTTGTCTAAAACCTTTACTACTTTCGATTCAAGTTCACAAAACAATAAGTTGAATCATGTTCTTAAATCTAGCACCACTCATACATAAACCTTAAAAGTTTCGAACCAATTAGAATAAACATACAAGAGATATCAATTAAGCAAATTCAATCGAACAATCACACAAAAGCAACGTTGGAATCACAACATAAGAATCGAAATCTTCATTCAATCATAAAATTTTAGAATTTAAACCTTGTTCAAACATCAATGTTAACTAGAACAACTTCTAACGAAATCAAACAAGGGAAATCAAAAGTGATTACAAGAAAGAAGGTTGAATTACACCGTGAATGGAGATGGTGATGAAGAACTCGAATGATGAACTAATGAAACTTGAAAGCAAGCTTCAAAACTTCAAGGCTTCAAGGTGGAATGGGAGAGATGCTCACGGCTTCTTCTTGCTTCTTCCTCCCTTGCTTGAAAACGCAGAAGATGAACTAGAGAATGGAGAGAGCTCTCGCGTATAAAGTGATTTCTGAATTATGGGATGTGTCTTGACGTCTTGGGGAGAGAGATATATATAGGGAACGGCAATACTTGGTCTCCAAGCCGTGATTTTTCTGTTTATTTTCCAAGGAATTAAATTAATAATTCCACATAGGCTCCACCAATGAAAAATTGCCAAGTAAGCCCTAGTGTGCCATCCAACCAATCACAAAACTCTAAGATGATTCCCTAATATATTCTTGCCGAAATTGCATGAATATATTCAGATTTTTCTCTTTTATTTCTGCCAAAATACCTTTAGGGAATATAGGAATGAATCTAGACACCTTTTGGTTCGTTTCTTGATGTCCACACTTTTTCTTTCCATAAACTCCACCCTAGAAATCCTCTTGGTGTAATCTTTTATTTTCTTCTTGATTTTCACGCCAACTTCTCTCTTCCCCTTGGTATTTCACGGCAAAACCTCTCTAGGGTTTACTCCTTGCGTCACAAACCCTAATTCCATGGGCTTTTATGAGCCTTGATCCATTTTGCCGAAAATCCAACTCAATTCATAGAGTTCTTAGGCCTTGTTGCGTCAACTTCAAGCCTTTTCATCCTCCAACGTCATGACACTTCATTTTTCCATTTCTTTTTCATGGTTGCGTTGAAAACTTGCTTGGTAAGCCTTCATCCTTTTAGCAGGGTTTCCTGGTTGGAACAGGAAAGCTTATTTCTTCATTTCTGCTCAATTGTGTGGCCCTTTGTATCTCATTTTTGCTCCCCTTAACGTTCGCAAGCTCCTCTTTCCATTCATGAGTTCATTTCCACTTTTTAGCTCCGAGGTCCTGAAAATAGAAACTATCACTAAAAATAGAAACTTTCCTAAACTGAAAAATAGAAACTTTCCTAAACTAAAAATGGAAACTTTCTAATAATGAAAAATAGAAACTTTCTACAATAAGGAACTTTCCTAATCAAAGAATGGAAACTTTCCCAAATAGGGATTTTTCAAGGAATTAACGCAGGAAATGTAGGGAAATGGCAGTTAAAACGTCGTATTAAAATGCTCCTATCAAAACCTTGAAACTTCTCTACTTATCCTTGGTCAAGTTTTCTTTTACGATCTCAAGTCAACTACTTTAACAACCCAAAAAGTTTCCTATAATCCCAACTACCCAAGCAAATCAAAACATGCTTATAACTCAGAACACTTCCCTTACCTAACAATGTAGCATTGCATACTTGCAAGTACATGAGTTTCGGCGTTAAGAAATTCGTGTCCACTAATAGCGCAAATGACGCAAGGTATAAACATCACAAACCATTCAGTTGGATTAGTAGCATTCATAATATTTTCATATAACTCGTACGGTGAAGATCCAATTCATTCACCAACAACGTCATGATAATACATTTCAATTCATACAGGCGTTTATGGAAAAGTCTAACCGCTATTAACACACCACAAGTCACTGTTAACCAACAAGTCCAAAATAAAACAACACGTCCTTTCTTCTTCCACTACTAAACAAAAAGCTTCACACGATGGTTTAAAACTGTCATCTCACGTTTTGCATTTTCGTGGTCTATCGAGGCGTTGTCTGATGAAACGCTGTCATACAACAGTTTTCAACTGTCGTATACCAATCATTGGCTCGACGGTGTGCAGCTGACTCCGTCGTTTGATGGTTTCGGCAGATCTGTCGACAACTGTCGACAGAAATTTGACGTGGTATGACTTTTATTCATACCACGGTTTTTAGGATTCTAGCGTTGTGTCTTTGTTGTTCAGAAGTAAGTTTTTATTTTTAAGACGTTGTGCAAATTGTATACACACGACAGTTTTTTCAGCATAAATGTGGCGTGATTAATTCAGTGCATGTGTGCTTTCACACGACACATATAACTCTAACCGTTGTACCATAACATTTGAGACAATGATATCTTTGGAAACCGTCGTTAATTTGAATTATAGAAAATTTTGTTTGATTTTAACCTATAAACCTCGTCAGCCGACATATCTTCATTTTGTTGTCCTAATAGAATGATTCATATTCAACGCTAGAATCAAAATACCAAATAAATAGTAATTTATCAATATATATCTAATATTGTTATAATCCACAAAAATGTACCTAAATGGATTTAGCATTGGCAAATCCATTTAGGTACATTTTGTATACACAAAAGGAGTATATCTAAGAAACTCCCATAGTAAAATACATCCAAAAATGTACTTAAAATTTGTCAGGCCAGCCCCAAACATAAATTTCAAACCTATTGCACTTTAGAGCTTCCAGGCCAAGAGCTTCAGCAGACATTACAGGCCATGCGCTCATTACCTTGTTTTCTTTTTCTTCTCATGCTAAATAATATAACAATTGATGCTTTCTTGCTTCTCCTGGTCATCTTTAGTTGGAATCAGTGGTGGCATTACTGATTTCAGGCTTTTGGTATGGACTTGATGGCAATCTTGGATTAGTTGGGACTTCATCCTTAGGAAGAAATATAAAAGGTAAAGACATGTTACTGACTGATTCTCAAAATGTGGTACATCATTTCTTCTAGAATTGTGAGAGGAATGAGCTCTTTGGAAAGCTGCTGTACCCATTGATTGTGATTGGGCAGCTCTCTTGCTTACTTCTTTACCGCCCTTACAAGCTTCTCTCCTCTTCAGAGCATTGTATCTAAAAGAAACAATAGGAGCATATTACACAAACAAACTACATACCATACTATATACAGACTCCATCCAAAAGAACAAAGAATTATTTGTTGAAATAGACAGCTACTTTATAGAAAACAGAAAAAGGAAAGAAATAGGGAGCAACTAAGTAACTCTTCTTATAATTGATAAAAGTGCAGAGCACTACTATTTCATCCATTCTAATCTGTATGTAGAAGACTTATTATCAAAAAATGCATCCAAAGATTAAAGAGTTTTGTCTTTTTGATGAAATAGGCACCAATTATAGATCCATCACCAAAACAAATCTAAGAAAATTCAACCTAAAGAAGCTTCATTAGTTCTGGGATTCTACATTCCAAGATAGAAGCCAAAGTGATAATCTTGCTTTCTACTTCACTACTGTATTTTACCATGCAATCATTAAATAATTACACGGATAAGAAAAAGGTGAGACAAAAGTTGGTCTTTCTGAGTTGTTCAAAGCTACTTAATGAAATTCCATAAGCTACTTATTACTTAGTGTACAAAGCTCCTTTTTCCGAGTTCTAGAAATTTGTTTTGCCTTCACTTCAACACTAAGCAATAATACCAGATCCAAAGAAAGATTCATGATAAATGGCTTTCTGGAAAACTGAATAGGTTCTGTTTAGGCTAAATACTAGGAGATCAAGGCGAGCTAATAAGAAACATGATTTTCTTTTCACTTGGTCAGACTTTAACAGGACAAGAGGAGGAATTAAGGAAAAAAAAAAGAACTAGCGCATTGCCAATCTTGCAAATATATAGTATGCAAATCTCTAAACACCTTGATTACTGACCAGATCTTCCGAAAAAGTGTTCCATTTGTAAGCACCCATGGGACTGCAGTCTATTTGTCTTAGCTCCATACTTGCACCTCTTTGGTCCCTGTGAATTTGACTTACTATCCTGCAATAATAATAAAAAAAAATCCTTACATGCTTAGCACTTGAAACATTGGTAAAAGATATACCACAATAACAATTAATTTCATATTTACTGGTTCCATGTAACTATGAGCAAAAACAATCAAATGACTTTTTAGAAAAGAACTGTGACTAGAACTACAAAAAATAAATTATTATATGTAGTTAGCTACTACAAGTCTGATAAAGCATTTTGGGCCAGAATAAAGGAGATAATTGAGACCCCCCATCCCAATCGGATCTAGCAGACTTTCCAAAATTGTGAAGAACTAATTATCTATTATCTAAAGGGCGTGGACTGTTCATTCGCGTGGGTACTGTTCATTCGAGCCCAAAGTAAATGACTATTTTGCCCTTATTTTTTTAACAAAATTACAATTAAACCGTGTTTCCAGATTCTATCTGGTCTTTGTCTTCTCTATCAAGTTCTAGATCGATCTGAACTCTTACCTCAATTTTCAGTTCTGCCATTTTCCCTTTCTGGAAGCATCTCTCTGCACCGACATATCTACACCGACATCAACTCTTGCAGACTATAAATTGTAATCAGCAGAGGCGAAACAGCCCTGAAACGTGAGACAAACATCTGAGAGGGTTTTCTGGTAGCAAGCCGTTTTTTCGGTAACCTTCTATTAGTTTCTACCGGGTGTTTTTATTTTGAGATCGAGAAAAACAGATTGGAGACGAAGAGACTAAGACGATAAGAAGTCTTGCAATATTAGATCTTCCGTTCTTGGAATCAAAAGAAGAAGGAAAGAG
>LYNE01001593.1:45526-56658 GCA_001662545.1 Rosa x damascena | reverse complement strand
TCCGAAACACTTCCGCTCCGTCCACGAGCCACGAAACCGTCCGATACCCATAATTTAAATTCCGGAAAATCCTCGGAAAATAAATACGAATTTCTGGGGCATCACATGTAAAACACAGTTTAAATAATTTGATAAATAGAAAAAGAGAGTACCTTTCTACGAAGATATTTATCGGGGATGCTGAACTCTTCCAATCTCGTCGGCCTTGTACCCGACCTAAGCTTCGGCTGAGAATGTTTTGGACCTAGAAGACGGTACGAACCCATCACTTGTTGATAGCGCCGGTGATGACGACTTCCATATGGAACCGTTTGGTGTCGTGATTGGTGTCTGATCTGGTCATATCGGAGTTGGATCTATGTGCGATGTGCCTGTGTGAGAGTGTGATGGAGGAAGAGAGAAAAAGAGGAACTGACGAAGGGAAAAGTGAGGCTATCAGAAACTATTTACATCGCGTTACTCGTTTATAGCCAAAACCACGTTGTTTTGGTATCTTCGGTTTTTTTCGGTTCGGTTTTTGACACTGAAAACTGAACCTAACCGGTTCAGTTCAGTTGTGTTTTTTTCATTTCTGTGCGATTTTTGCACGGTTCTGTGTTTTTCGACTTCGGTTCCGCTTTCGACTCGGTTTTTTTCGGTTTCCCAAACCCACCCTATTGGGAACCAATCCTCAGAACTTTTTCGAAAAAAAGAAAAGAAAGAGAAATGTTACAAAAGTCTAATTCCACTCCATTTGTTCCACCTAATTTGTACTTGGATAGAATTTTCCCAATAAGTCTATGTTTTTCTCTTGTTATTCCCCAAAAGTAATTGTTTTTGTTTTTGTTTTTAACTGTTTTTCTCTCCTCCTTTGTCTCTTGTTCCTTCTACCTTTCTGGACATCGTCTGGCTCGGCAACCAACTCACAGACGAGGTAGATACAGCTACCGAAGAGTGACAAGCCGAGGAGCTAGATGAGGTTGCTGTGGTGGCTCTAAGAGATGAGGAAGAGGCTTTGCTGGAGCTCCGGGAGATCGATCGAGGTGCAGGACCTACACAAAGTCAGGCTTAAATGAGGCTCAGTGCCTTGTTTAACATTTTTTTCCATTTTTATTTATTTGCACAAGTGAGAACCATAGGATTCTTAGCTAGCTTATAATCGCAGAGGTACGATAAACTGGAATGAAAACACTTCCCATCTTTAATGATTGTGTTGATTGTTACACGATAGGCGAATGAAAAACGCTCAAATCACTATGAGAACTAAGGGTCTCCGATTTTGATTGTGTCATTCTATGATTTAGTCTAACTTTAATAATTAATAAAAAATGGTGATGTTGAACAACTTATTGGCTTGACTGCAAGTTTATTTGACATCAATCTTACTCATAGTTATTTAGGGGTTAGTTTAATATTTTTCTCTTTGTATATGATAAATGTATAGTGTTTTTTCTTTTTTCGTTTACAGCATGTAGCATCTATTAGAGTTTTTTTTTAGGCTGTAAAGAGGAGGAACATGGACCAGCTAACGAAAGAAGAAAAGGTCACCTTGGCATGAAATTCTTGTGGATCCCTCTATATATATATGTATATATATATATATATATATATATATATATATATATATAGTTTTTGAGGTATAAGGGTTCTTGCAATTTTTGTACTAAGGCTAATTGGAGAATAATTACAGGTCTTTCCTCTATGCCGATATGTGTAATTTATAAAAAAATCCTCAAGGCCCTAAATTCCGTAGACCCAATATATATAATAATATAAATAGGTTTTTTTTTTTTTGAATCAAAGAAATTACTTTTATTGAGAAGGAGCTCAAGTGAGCTGTTTACAATCATTTTCAAGCACATCGAGTATACACTTTGATGCTTGATTAACCAAACCACAGCCTGTGCTGCTTCAAATCCAATACTAGCTAGGCAGTGCGCCACATAATTACAAGTCCGGGGAGTGTAGATCAAAGACACTCCATCTAAATTCTTCCAAGCTTGCTGTATGTCATCAATGATACCCCCCATTCGCTAGGAGTTGATGTCCAGTCCTCCGAACCTCATGAATAGCCTCCATATAGTCACTTTCTATTGTCACATCCTTGACTTGAAGGGAGAAGAGCAGATCGAAGCCCTCTCTTATTGCCAGCAGTTCGCATTGCTTAGGAGAGGCGGTACATTGCACAGGTCTAGCGAAAGCAGCAACAACCTGTCCATTTGAGTTCCACAGCACTCCTCCAACCCCTCCCTGGGTTTGGTTTGGTAAGAAAGCTACATCCACATTAAGTTTAAGCCTCCCATTATTCTAGGGGTGTAAATGAGCCGAGCCGGAGCGAATACCAGGGTGATCATGTTCGGCTCATTTATTTTTTGTCGAACTCGAGCCGGGCTACAGCTTGAATTTTTTTTTTCCATGCTCAAGCTCGGCTCGGCTTGAATATTTTTCTTAAGCCCGAGCTAGGCTCGGCTCAGCTCGGCTCGATTTATTGGACAAGATCGAGCTTAAATAGGCTCGGCTGGGTTCATTTGATTTTAAATTAAAAAAAATAAAAAAGGAAGAAAAAAAATTTAAAATAATAATCCAAAATTTGATGTATAACCACTAAACAAATCCCTTTTGACTTTATTGTAATATATTTTATTTAAATTCTCATATTCTCTTTCAATTGAAAAGGAATGTAATAAAAAGAATTAAAGATTTGAGATCATAAAAATTATATTTTTATTTATACTATAAATTTTCATGAGTCGAGTTTTAACAAACGTCGAGATTTAACAAACTCAAGCTACTCATGAGCTTGACGAGGCGAATATATCCTTATTCAAGGTCAGCTTGTTTTTTTGTCGAGCCTAATATTGAGCTCATACTTGGTTCATATATCTTACGAAAACAAGCCGAACGAGCTAAAATCGAGCCAAATTCGAGTCGAACATGAGCTGTATCGGGCCTATTTACAGCCCTACATTATTCTCTGGCTGCCATCGCTGCCGGTTATGCTTCAAGGTTCTACTAGGTGTCGGTCGTGCTTTTTGAAATTCTTCCAACCATGTGAAGCTACTTAGGACAATGTCCTGCATTGATTGCTGAGTTCCAGACCATAGAGCATTATTTCTGTTCTTCTAGAGTGCCCATATAATCATTAGCAGTTTGGCAAAAGTCTTAGGTTGAAGGCTGAAAGCTCTCTCCAACATCCACTCTTTAAACAAGATAGAGGGTAATAGAGTGCTTCTTAAATTAAAAGGAGGTGCAGTAAGGATTTGAGTAGCAATGGGACACTTATAGAACAAATGGGCATTGTCCTCCATTCGATGTGTGTACACAACAAAAAATTTGTATCACCATTGTATCCCTTGGTTAGCAACCTCTCTCTAGTGGGCAGCAAGTTATGACAAGCTCTCCAAACACATATTTGAACCTTTCCTGGCACTCGAGCTTTCCAGAGTTTCTTCCACAAGTCTATATAGGGATCTCCATTTGAGGTTGATGTAAGTACTTGTTGAAGAACTTGGTCCTTGGCAATCCAATAGGCAGATTTAACAGAGTAGAAACCCCGTTTCTCCAAGCTCCAAATAAGCATGTCTGCAGTTGGATGCCGGCTAAGAGGGATACATAGAATCTTAGTAGCAATGTCAGCAGGAAATAGAGCTCGGACCGTGGCTGGAATCCATTCCCTAGTATATATGCTCATTTATCAAATTAGCTACCTTTTCAAACGGTGAGTTGGGAGGCTGTTGGACCTGAAACTGTTGAATTGTAGGAATCCATCGATCTACCCACAAGTCCACCTATTTTCCATCCCCAATCTTCCATTGAACCCTGGCTTTAAGGACAGGTCTTCCATTAATACAGCTTCTCCATGAGAATAATGGTGAGTCTCCAAGTTCTGCTTCCCAAAAGGAACAGTAAGGAAAATAACGAGCCTTGTATAATTTAGCAATTAAAGAATCAGGATTAGTGACAATTCTCCATCCCTTTTTTGCTAGCATAGCTAAATTGTAAGCATAAATATTTTTGAAGCCCATACCACCCTCCTGTTTTGTCAGGCACATTCTGTCCCAACTACGCCAGTGGATTTTCTTATGCTCATCAGTATCCCCCCAAAAGAAGGAAGCACACAGTTGATAAATGTCATCACATAAGCTCTTTGGCAATAAGTAACAATTCATTGCATACAAAGACATAGTTTGTGCTACAGCCTTAATCAAAATCTCTTTACCTGCACAGTTGAGAATTTTTGCTTTCCAACTAAATAACTTCTTTGTAAACTTCTCTTTGATATATTCAAATATTGTGGTCTTCGATTTACCCACCCTTAGAGGTAGGCCCAAATATCTGTCATGCTCATGAACTCTCTTCACAGCTAAAAGATGTGCGAGCTGTAACTGAGTCTCCATACTTACATTGTTGCTAAACACCACACTGCTCTTCTGAAAGTTCACCTTTTGACCAAATGCTCTTTCATAAATGTCTAAAATATTTCTATAGCTAATGCATTCTGCCACATTTGTAGTGCCAAACAAGAAGCCGTCATCAGCAAAAAACAAGTGATGTAGAGTTGGAGCCGTATGACACATGGTAAGACCTTGAATCCTGTTGTTGTTCACTGCCTGTGCAATTAAAGCTGATAAACCTTCAACACATAATATAAATAAATAAGTTAACAGAGGGTCACCTTGCCTGATACCTCTGGTAGGCAAAATCTTCCCTGTTAGTTCACCTTGTAGCAGAATGGAATAAGTGATAGAAGTTACACACTTCATGATCATTGCTATCCAATTAGGATGAAACCCTAATTTTGATAACATAGCCTGTAGAAACTACCATTCAAGACGATCATACGCTTTACTTATATCAAGTTTGATCGAGAAAAAACCTGTGTCCTGATGTTTGAGCTTGTACATAAAGTGTGCGGCTTCAGTAGCTACCAAGGTGTTATCAGAGATTAATCGCCTTGGGACATAAGCACTTTGTAATGGTGAGATGATGTCTGGAAACCATTGTTTTAGTCTATTTGCCACAACCTTAGAGCATATTCTGCAGATCACATTACATAATGCTATACGACAAAAGTGCACCGCTTGTGTTGGGTCTTTCACTTTGGGAATAAGGCACAGGTGAGTGAAATTTGTTTCTGACCAAGTATTACCCTGTTCTAAAAATTCACGAACAACCAAGCACATATCCAGACCAACCACATGCCAATATTTTTTAAAGAAAAAGGGTGACATACCATCCGGTCCCGAGCTTTTGGAGGGATGCATTTGAAAGAGTGCTCCTTTTATTTCCTCATCAGTGTAAGGCCTCATTAAATCTTCATTCATCTCCTTTGTTACTTTGACTGGTGTAGCTTGTATAACCGCAGATAAAGCTTCATTGTCATAACCTTTTGTAGAAAACACTTGTTGAAAATAGCTCATAAGTAAACGTTGAATCTCATGGGGATCAGATTGCCATACATTTTGCTCATTCACCAAACCTCGAATCAAGTTTCTACTTCTTCTATTACTAGCACGCCTATGGAAGTACGCCAAGTTTCTATCACCATCCTTGAGCCAGATAGCTCTAGACCTTTGACGCCAGTATTTTTCCTGCTGAGTAAGGAGTTGGCTATGTCCAACATGCAAGGATCGTTGTTCTTCCTACTGTTCCGGAATGTAGGGCAGCCACATTATGTCGTTCATTTTTTCTTGCAACACACGCAATTCAACTTTCTGTTTATCAAACTCCTTGTTGTGCCACTAAAGGAGATGTTGCCTAGTTTTCTTGATTTTGAAGGCTACATGTTGAAGGGCGTCACCAGTAGTTGGCACGGCCCATTCATGCTGTATGATGTTATTGCAATCCGAGTTGCCATGCCACATTTCCTCAAATCTAAAGGGCTTCTTCACCTTATACTGCAGCTTCTCCTTACTGACGTTAATAAGCAACAGGCAATGGTATGATTCTGTAGGGTTAAGTGTTAACACTCTACTGTAAGGAAAGCGGCTTCTCTATTGTACTGTCTGGAAGCCTCAATCAGGCGCTCCTTAGTGAATTTGTTGCTCCACGTGAATCTACTGCCAATAAATCCCATGTCCATAAGGCCACAATCGGTCATTATTCTTCGAAAGGTAGCCATTGGCGCAACACCCCTATTTGGGCCTCCAGACATATCAGAGTTTGACATGATTTCATTAAAATCGCCAGTCATCAATCATGGAAGATCACAATTCTCTGCAGCCAATGCTCGAATCAGAGACCACGTTTGGCCTCTTCCTCCTCTTATAGCCACACCGTAAATACCAGTAAACCGCCATTTCTCCCCATCCTCAGGTTTGCCAATCTCCACATCGATATGGTGTGCTGATCGCGATCTCAGACTAGCATGAGTGTCGTCATTCCAGATTAATGCAACACCTTGCGACTCTTTCTGCTGAGGGAAACAAATGTTGTCTTTGAATCCAAGTCTCCGTGTAATGGAATCAATCAAGTTCTTTTGTGCTAGGGTTTCAGATAGGAAAATAAGGCTAGGTTTTTGAGCTTGGACCAGATCTACCAAGGCTCTTTGGGTTTCCTGATTTACGATTCCTCTGCAGTTCCATAGTAAGATGTTGCCTTGTCTCATGGAGGAAAACCGCCGCAGATACCTTGCCGGGCTTTGGTGGCGCACACTGAGGGATGCGCTTAGGGTTTTATTTTTATTTTTTTTATATATATAAAGAGGTTATGTTGGGTTTTGTATAACATGCAAAGGTGGATAAAATCAATCCAACTTAATATATACGTGTCGTGATTAAAAAAATGTCAACATTTTGTAGCCCCCCTATAAAAACCTGAATATCGAAAATTGACGACTATCTTGAAATCCACAAAAATCTACTCTTTGAAATTCTCACTTAATTTTTGTATTCCGATTGCGCGTTATCTTACCTAGAGAAGAATCGTAAGCCAAACTTTTCATCGCCGTGATCTATGTAAGGTATTGTTTCTTATATACGTGTAGAAAATATCAGATGATAAATTTCAAAAGTTGGTGGCTTTGTAATTATTTTTGGTGACTGAATTAGGGTAACTACATTGACATATTGTTGCCATGACTAACAAGTTGTGATTGAGTTTAGTCAATTTTTATGTTGTTAATTATCTTTGTGCAGGAATCCGATGTGAAGTAGTCAACATATTGAGATATGATTTAAACCATATGGTGAATATGTTGTAATAATTTTGTGAAGGTTTTACCATGATAATCATATTAGCTATTTGGTGTTATAAATATTTTTATTCAATCACCGAAAAAGCCTAATTATGGTAGACGTTCGACCCGTTCAAGTTTCTCAGGTAATACTCTTTTCATATATGTTTACACTGTAACCTTTAGATCATAATTTTGACATGTTTAAAATTTCAATTTTTATTGTGCATGCATCCCCTAAAGCAGGTGTGCAATCGTTTTATCAATATTGTCATTAGGTTCCTTCGACATCATTTATCTTTGAATTCTAGATATGAATATTATTAATGTACGTAGCTTAACTAGTTGTATAACAGTTTAGCTAGTTTTAAGATTTCTACAAATTATTTTATGAATTTCAAATCATATAGGTGCGAGTGTATATGAATAGGTAACTTTTCTCTTTCTTCAAATGAGGTGACTATGATTCACTTTACAGTTATCAACTTATCACTCGTTCAAAATACCTAATATTATATGGCTTCCTTAGTAGATTATAAGGTATAGGGCTAAATACTGTTTAGTACCCTATGGTTTGTGCCCAACATCGATTCAGTTCCTCGACTTTCAATTTCATCAAAAACACCCCTCCATTATCAAATCTCATCTAATAGATCATTCCATCATTCCTCCGTTAACTGGAGCCGTTAACTCGCTGACATGGCATGCCACATCAGCTCCTGTGGGCCCATCTCTAAGGCAAAATTCCCAAATTGCCCCTGCCTCTCTTCCATCTCTAGAAGAACTCAGCTTGTCTCTGTTGAACTTCCACATCATTAGCTCCAACCCCAGAATGCCCATTGAGCCTGCCTGCCTGCCCTCCCTCCCTTCCCACAACAACCCCTCCTCCCTTCGCCGCAGTAACCCCAACTCGCCGCCTCCCCCGAAAGCCCCAACCTTTCTCCCAAAGCCGACCCGACCCAAGATCGACCCCTGATTTCAGCTCCATGGAAGAGAGCAGGAACCCACTTTCAGTGATCCGGCCCATGATTTCTGTTCGATTTCTGGAGAGAGTGCCGTTTATGCTGGTGGAGTCGTCAGAGCTGCTAAAGCAGCTCGAGACCGACGCGAAGGCCTCGTCGGAGGAGTAGGTGACGCTACGCGAGGTGGGCAGAGAGAACGAGGGGATTCTGGCAGTGTCAATGGTGGAGGAGAACAGTGGCGTTATCTTACTCCACCACATCCTCAGCTCAACCTTTTTCAATTCTTCCTACACCACATCCTCATCCCAGACTATATCTTCAAAGTGAGAGAAAGCGAGAAAATTTTAGATCAAACATGTTTGATTTGGAGAACTAATTCTGAAAGAAGGGTTGTTGTAGTAGATCTGGAAAGGGAGAAGAAATCGATGTCCTTGAAAGCTGTGGAGTGTGTCCACGAAGGCGATGGTCGATGCCGGATAGAGAGAGGTGACAAGGATAAGGCGTTTGATTTGTACCTGAAAGGTATTGCTTTGCCATTCCCTTTTAGTTTTCTGTAAATCACTTTTGCTTCTTTTTTTTTTCCTCGGTTATTCTTTACAATTGATTCATAAAGTACCTTTTTCTTTCTCATGAAGTTGAAACTTCTTCGAGCTGGGCTAATGGATCTAACAAGGAAATTATGGTACTAGTAGGGATTGATGTTTATAAACCCATGTAGGAATTGATTGTGGGGCACCGGCGAATCAGTTGAGGTTTTCAATTGTTTTTGCTATTAGTTTCAATCTCTGTTTGCAATTGGGGATGTTGGTAGGATGGCTTTGAAATCGTACTCGGAGATGCTGTAAATGACCCAATATTTGGTGTCACATGAAATTGGATTTCTTGCTTTCTGGGGATGAAGATCAGTTCTTGCTTATGGGGGAAGAACAGTTCTGATGGAGGCATGGGCAATTTGAGAATTTTGCCTTAGAGATGGGGCCCACAGGAGTTGATGTGGCATGCCATGTCAGCGAGTTAACAGCTGCAGCTAACGGAGGAATGACGAAAGGATCTATTAGATGAGATTTGATAATGCATGAGTGTTTTTGATGAAATTGAAAGTCGAGGGACTGAATTGATGTTGGGCACAAACCACAGGATACTAAATAGTATTTAGCCCTAATGTATATAATTTTTACTTTTGAAATCCAAAAATCAATTTATTTGCTTTTACAAGTGAAGAATTTGTTTCATATCATGTGATGATTCCATATAACATTAATGTGAATTTGATAAGTATATTACTATTTAATTATTCAATATTTTTCAAATCCAAATAACACCTTCAATGAACAATTATTTGCTATCTAGACTTTATATATGTTCAAAAGAATATTAATGTTGTTTGGTTATTCAGTAGATTACAATTTATAGATTTTAGATTTTGAAATCCAAAAATTACTTTTACAATAAAATGTGTCTACTTTTACAATGAGGATAGTATGATTTATTTCATAGGTGCCATTGTATAATCTAATAATGTGAACTACATAATTAATTAGTAGATTATAACTTATAGAGTTACAAAATTTTAAAATTCAAATCACACATTAAATAACTATCCACTTTCTACAAATGTGTATAATATGATTTAATTTTTTGTAGTTATCTATGTGTACAACAAAGTTAATGGTTATGTTAAATTAAGACATTGTTGTAGAGAAACTGAATTTGAGAGGAATTTGCTGTGTATTCTCATTGATAATAGGGGCCTCTTTATATAGAGGATTACAATGCATAGAATCTCAATCATCCAAGGAAAATAATTCTACATTGATTAGGATTCTAGATCCTTCTAATTAAATCCTATTACCACTAGGTCAAGTAACCTAGAGTTTGGGCTAAACACAAATTAGGTTTTCCTTGAACACTCCCCCTTGTGTTGCCCAAACGCGGCGCTTCTCTCGTTGCCTCGTTAAAAACCTTGCCGAGTAATAAAAACCCAGTGGGACAAAAATAACCTCGGTCGAAGGGGAAAAAGAGCACAACACACCCTTCACGATTCGAGACGAACATGTAGACATCTCCCCCTGATGTCTGCGCCTCCCCCTGATGACTACGATCATGGGAGTTCAGATAATTCCCGCAAGCCAATTCTTGCCACATGTTTCTCGAACGTGGATTTGGGCAATGACTTAGTAAACAAGTCTGCCACAGTGTCCTCAGATCGGACCTGGTTCACTTTGATCTCGAGGAGTGTCTGTTGTTGCTGATTATGCTTGGTGTTGTCGCTTTTGATGTAGCCTTGCCTCATTTGTTCAAAACAAGTAGCATTATCCTAAATGCTCGTAGACTTCAAACCACAATTGTTCGAACATGCGTAATTATGGATCCAATCCATATACATTCACGAACCACTTCGTGAAGAGCAATGATCTCTGTATTGTTCGAAGATATAGCGACTACGGTCTGTTCTGTAGACCTCCAAGATATCACGGTCTTTTCCCATGGTGAACACTTAACCAGTTTGGGAGCGACCTCTGTGTGGGTCAGAGAGGTACCCAATATCAGCAAAACCTTCCAAAACACTTATATCGTTTTGGGATGGGGATAATGGACGCTGGCCAGTGTTGGCGGCGTACCTGGTGTGTGATGGGTCTGAATCCGGCCATCATCTCTTTGTAGGGATAGAAGAAGCCCATATCATTCATACATCTCAAGTATCGAAAGATATCTTTTACACCAATTCAATGGTGTCGCGTTGGCGCAGAGCTATATCTAGCTAACAAGTTCACAACATATGAGATGTCCGGTCTTGTGCATTGAGATAAGTACAATAATGCGCCTATTGTACTAAGTAAGGCACTTCTGCCTCTAGCACATCTTCGTCATCATCCCTTTGACGAAGAGGATCCTTTTCAGGATCAAGACTACGGACGATCATGGGGTGCTTGAAGGCTTGACCTTGTCAAAAATGCATAAGCATCTATCGACACGATGCTCAAGTTCCAAACCGAGACATAATCGTGTTCTCCCAA
>LYNE01001593.1:31193-45431 GCA_001662545.1 Rosa x damascena | reverse complement strand
ACCCACCTATGGTATCCTGCGCCAGTTGTCTCGAGTGGAACAAAGTTCAACTTGTTCAGATAATTCGTCCTGAAAAACAACACAAGATTAGGGTTAGTTTCGGAGCGAAAAAGGCTACCACGAAAAACAGTTAAATTTCTGAGCGTAGTCGCTTTCAAGAAATTAGGAATTTTCTGAGCGTAGTCGCTTCCAAGAAAATCCAATTCCAAGAGGGATTTGGATTAGATCGAAACAACGATGTATGTGGTCGATCGTTTTCTTCTCAACAAACTCTAAGTTTGGAGGACTCTACAAGCTCCAAGCTTGGAGTGAGCACGAACCCCCACGGTTCGGCTTTTGGTCTCCCCTATGTAGAGAAAGGGGGGTAGGAGAAGGGAGGTTGCAAGTCCCCGAGAAAAGAATGAAAAAAAAAACTTCAAAAACAGGAACTTTTAGAAAAGTTTACCTCAAAAAGATGGCCGGAAAAACGTCGCAGGAAAATTACTGTAGCTGCCTGAAGTTACTGTAGCTGACAGGAAAAGTGGCCGGAAAACTTGCCGGAAAAATGTTGACCGGCCGTTGACCGGAGGGGTGACCGGCGTTAACTGACTGTTGACCGGGGTGCTGACGTGGCTGTCCGGTTGATGACGTGGCAGCTGACTGGATGCTGACTGTGTGGATGCTGACGTGGCAAACTATTGGGCTGCTGGGCTTGCTTCCGTCTTCTGGGCCTCTAGGTCTGATTGGTTTTTGGGCTGAAAGCAGGGCTGGATCAGTTGGGCCGCGCTGCAGGTTGACTGGGTTGGGCTGACTGGAGAAAATTTGGTAGATGCAGACCGGCAAGGAAACGTCATGTGATTTACCGGATGGTTCGGGGTCTTGCCGACCGGTTCCCGGAAAAGTTCCACCGGTTCCTGGATCCTGGGGTGGCATGGCAGCTTCTAACAAAAGATGGCGGTGATCGATGGACGGGAAGGATACGAAATCAGGCAGAAGATCGACAGATTCTTCTTGGGGGTCGGTTTGGTCACTTCCGGTGGCCGGTTCAGGTAGATTCTGGCCAGTTCTGGATTCTTGGAGTTGAGATCTTCAAGGTGGGCGGCGGTGGTTTCTGGGATTTGAAGGCTACGAATTTAAGATTTCAGGGTTAGGGCTTCGTGCTGATAACGTGTTGTAGAGAAACTGAATTTGAGAGGAATTTGCTGTGTATTCTCATTGATAATAGGGGCCTCTTTATATAGAGGATTACAATGCATAGAATCTCAATCATACAAGGAAAATAATTCTACATTGATTAGGATTCTAAATCCTTCTAATTAAATCATATTACCACTAGGTCAAGTAACCTAGAGTTTGAGCTAAACACAAATTAGGTTTTCCTTGAACAGACATTACAATTTATGGGTTCAAAATTTTCAACCGCAAAACAAATTTTCAACCACCAACTATTTTCATTCTACAAATGAGAATAATGTGATTCCTTTTAAGGTTGTTCAATGTATGTAAACAATAAAATTAATACATCAACCTTATTTAGCATATTACAAATAATAAATTCAGGATTTCCAAATCCAAATGACAACTTTACAAGTAATTGTTTACTTTGTACAAATGAGGAATTGAGGATAACGAGATACGTTTTATGGCTGTCATCCAATACTCTAATCATTAATGTGTTTGTCTCTTTAGCATATTACAATTTAGATTTACATATTTGGAAATGCATTAATGAGAGTTCAATAAATAGTTCTTTGAAGGCCTACCTATATATAATGAGAGTTCCTTGACTGTTGATTCATACTTACACAACTTGCATGAAAAATAACTCAGAATCAATTGTTAGAGTTGGAGATGACTTCTAGTCGGTCTATGATTTACCAAAAACTACTTAGAGAATTAGCATCTCAAGTAAGCTTTCTGGTAAATCATGGATTCGATTAGAATTTGCTTCCATAAAGAGATAGGTGTTTATTACTTAGACTTGAAGAAGAAATATAGTCGGTTAGTGTTTTACCAGGGAAGTAGAGAGGTTTTGCATTGGTTACTTTCCTGGTAAATCACTAATCCGATGAGAATTTAGTTTCATAAAGCCATTATACTATCATCAGTATCATGCGAGGCTTGGATTACACTCACCAATTTTCTTTCATCTTAATGCTTTTATATTTATTATATTTTATTTCTATTGAATATGTATTTTTTTTTTTTTTTTTCTAGCTTCTGACTCCTACACTTTGAAAAGTGTTTAAATATGAATCTAAATGTGATTCCATGTCTATTATAGCCGACCATGAAACTAGCTTGTCCTTGGCTCAAAATTTATCTTATTTTCCAAGGCAAGACTGTTCCTATTGCTACCGTTTAATTACTATTTTTTCCATCTCTAAGAAGATAACAAGATCATCATATGTCTGTTTGTAACCAGTTTTCTAAATAACGGCCTAGGCGGCTGCCTAGGCGCTGTGCGTCGGGTCACCGATAAGATTTTTGCTTAGGTGATTCAGTTAGGTGCTGGGATCCTCGGCTGTCTAGGCAAAGCCGCCTGGGCGCTAGAAATTTTTTTTATTTTTGTTAATCCTCGTTAAAAAAAAGGATGATGGTTGGATTTCCATTTGGTGTAGGATTTTGCTGGAGAAGTAGGTGGCGCTCATATTTGACCTGGAGCTTCTTCTTCTTCTTGCGTATTCTAGAAGAGTCACGAGGCCAATTGGAGATGGTTGCAGATTAAGATCATTATTGACACCATGGATTCCGATTCCAAGAATCTAAAGCTGATTGGAGGGATGAGATTGGATGATAAGGATTGGGAATAAAATCAGATCAAATCAATTAGGGGAAATGGGGGAGGGGAGTGAGGGGGGTTTCTGTTATGTAAAAAAAAAATGTACCACAGAAGAACCAATAGAAGAGCAAATTCGTCCTGAGAAAGAATCTCCAAACAAAATTGGAGCCACGAAGTAATGGACATTGAGGGCAAAACCTCCCGAAAAATTCGATCAAACTCCGGAAACAATTTGAATAAATCACGCACAAACCAACAATCTCTACTAATATGTTCTACTGTTTCGTCATTACTATTGCAAAAATAGCACCCATTATCAATGAACACATGCCTAGACTGCAGAGTAGAGATGGTAGGTAATATAGAAGAACAAACACGCCAGGTACGAATTTTTATCTTACCTGGCACTTTAGCAAACCAAATCTGCTTCCACAACTGACAACCCAAACTAGAATTAGAAGAACCTGGTGCTGTAGGGTGGAGCAGTGTTAGAGCTAGCCGGTAAGCACTTTTTGTAGAAAATCTTCCTTTAGAATCATAATGCCTGATCATCTTATTCTGAACCATACGGTGACTAAGAGGAATAGAAAAGATCAAATGTGCATCCTCAGCAACAAATGTAGCTTCAACAATTGAAGAGTTCCAAGTTAAATCATCATTAATCAGTTCTCATACCCAAGTAAGAGAGGAATTAACACGAATAAGAGGTCGAAAATTCACCGGTCTAGGAATCCAAGGATCCTCCCAAATACGGACAGCAGGACCCCCACCAATCTACCACCTCAACCCTCTCGTAAGCAGAGACCAAGCCTCCAAAATGCCCCTCCAACAAACAGAGGGTGAAGAAGTTAAGGAAGCATCCCAAAAATTACCGTGAGGGAAATATCTCGCCTTGAACAACCTGCCTAACAAGGATGAGGGATTGCGAATTAACCTCCAACCTTGTTTTGCTAAAAGAGCGAGATTATGAGCATATAGATCCCGGAAACCCATTCCACCCTCCTCTTTGGGACGACAAAGTCTCTCCCAAGACATCCAGTGTATCTTACGGTTATCAGCTTTACAACCCCACCAAAACTTAGAACACATTTGATGTAAAGAATTACAGAAAGATTTAGGGAGCAGGAAACAGCTCATGGAGTAAGAGGGAAGTGCCTGAGCCACAACCCTGATTAATAAATCTTTACCTGCACCACTTAACAGTTTCCCTTGCCATCCTTCAAGTTTCTTCCCAAGCTGTTCCTTAATATAAGCAAAGGTCTCAGTCTTATTTTTACCAACATACGTAGGCAGACCCAAATATTTCTCATGCTTAGGAACAATATCAACCCCCAGATGCGCGGCCAACTCCTGTTGAACATCCGAAGGAACCCCTTTACTGAACACAATTCTGCTCTTGGAAAAATTAACCTGCTGCCCCGAAGCAGCCTCATAATCCTGTAGTACGGATTGGATATGTGAACACTCCTCAAATGAAGCTTTCCCAAATAGCAGACTATTGTCCGCGAAAAGCAGATGATGAATCGTAGGAGCCCCATGATAAACCTGAATCCCCTGGAGGAGACCTTGGGAGGCTTTCTTGTCTAGCAAAGCCGAAAATACGTCTGCACAAAGCAAGAATAAATATGGGGAGAGAGGGTCACCTTGACGTAAACCTCTAGTAGGAGAAAGATAACCACAAGGCTTCCCATTGATCAGAAAAGAATAACGAACTGTACTAACACACTGCAAAATGATACGAACCCACGAGCCATCAAACCCTAATCACAGTAGAACTGCCTCCAAAAACACCCATTCCATCCGATCATAGGCTTTACTCATATCTAGTTTCAAAGACATAACTCCCTCTGATTGGGCAGAACTCGTATGAATGAAGTGAGATACCTCATTAGCAATAAGAGAATTATCGGTAATCAAACGTCCAGGAATGAAGGCACTCTAAAAGGGTGAGATGATTTGTGAAAGAAACTTTTTTAATCTGTTCGTAATCACTTTAGAGCAGATTTTGTACAACATTTTGCAGAGTGCAATTGGGCGTAAATCAGAGACCTGTGTAGGGTTTTTCACTTTGGGAATCAAGCATACATGAGTATAACTAACAGCTCCCACTAACTGACCTGAGTGTAGAAAGTTTTGAACAGCGCTCACGACCTCAGGACCAACCGTATCCCAGTACTTTTGAAAAAATAGAGGAGGCATCCCATCTGACCCCGGAGCCTTGGTAGGGTACATTTGAAGCAGAGCCACTTTGATTTCCTGCTCACCATACTGTGCACAAAGCTCAATATTCATCTCATCTGTCACTCTAGGTTCAAGTAAATCAACCACGGAATGCATATGAGCCTGATCAATATTAGCAGAACCAAACATATCTGAAAAATAGTGCAAGACAACCCTTTCCAAACCCTCCTCTGAGGACTGCCACGTACCATTCCAATCAAACAGCCCTTGTAACCTATTCTTCGTTCTCATGTTGGAGGCCTTTCGGTGGAAAAACTTGGTGTTACGGTCACCTTCATTCAACCATACAATCTTAGAATGTTGCTTCAAGTAAGCATGTTCATCTTCTAGGAGCACATCAAGCCTGGCAGATAAATCAAAGGTCTCCTGCTGGTTTTTCTGCGTGAGTGGTAAGTCAAGCAGAGATTGGAGTCTACCACGTATCAATTCAATCTCTCTGCAATGATTTCCAAAAACAGAACGTTGCCATTCATTTAACTCAAATCTAGTACTGGTAATCTTCGTCATAGCCTGAAGCATAGGTCTACCAGGAGAGGACACAGCCCATACTCTAGCAACAACCTCCTGATAGTCATTATGAAGCGCAACCGGCATCGCACACCACCACCTTGCCAGGTCAGATGAGCTCAATGCATTCTGAAACAATTACATTTGCCCTTCTCGCCTTACAACACCTCCATCCTTCTCATAGCCATGGAGGATCTCGTTAAAATCTCCAACTACTACCCACGGTAGTGCGGATTCCTCATTGAGGTGTTGAAGCAGTGACCACGATCGGTGTCTCTCCGACGTGGTCGGATGGCCGTAAAAGCCAGTAAGCCTCCAAACCAACCCTGAGCCGTCCACTGCATGGACCTCAACATCGATATGATTCTTGGATTTTGACCTAAATCTCACATCCAGCCCTTCCTCCTAGAACAGAGCGATGCCGCCAGATTGCCCAACGCTGAAAACAGCCTCACAATTGAGAAACCCTAACTGCAGCCTCAACCCATTCATATAATCCCAGTCATTAATCTTAGTCTCACTCAAAAAGATGAACGAAGGCCTCTTCTGGTGAATCAGGGTTTGCAGTGCTTGCACAGCAAGATCATTGTTCAATCCCCAACAATTCCAAGCAAGGATCTCCATTGAAGATTGCTTAGTTGCTAACGCAAACCCTAGGGGAGCGTTCTCTGTGTCGATAAGTAACCGACTTTAATGTAATGTTACTTATATTTTCACTATTAATGGATTAATACCCACTTTTTTTTTATTAAAAAATAATTAAAAAGGATTAACCAAAGAATGTCAAATAAGTTCATCTTGAAAATATTGGGCCTTTGATAAGCTTTTAGGCATTGTATCTACAAACAGGCCCCAAAGTTAGTGAGCGTTTCTTCTGACACTTTCTATTGTTTTTTTTTTTTTGAGGAAATAGATAACTTCATTAATTTATTCATGGCCAGAAGACACGTACATCAGATGCTATCTTATACCAAACTCATAAATGACACAAGCTACCGAGCAAAGGATAGGTGACCCTCACTGTTAACACATACGCTCACTTATTGAGCCTAACAACAAAAAGCTAATCCTCACTACGAAACTCTCTTTGAATAGTAAACCTAGTCGCCTAGAGACCTCAATTGGTGTACACCTAGAGAAAACTAAGATGAAAGTAATAGAAGACCAACTTTCTAGTAGTAGGAAAGAAGACCAGGAAAGCCTAAGGCTTTCCATTGCCATTTTCTCGAACCTCCAGCAGCAGGGTAATTGTAACGTCCCGAACCTAAATTCACCTGTTTACTAGTCATTTGGACGGTAAACGACAACTACTTTCACTTTTTACGTTGTTTCGATACTTTTAGTGGCCCTAAAAGATGACTTTTTGTTCGGGTCAAAATTTGAGGAAACTTCCTTCATGAAAATCGTAGAGGACGTTAAACCGAGCGCGTGCATATGTGGTACGTAAAAATCGGAGTTCGTATGCGAAAGTTATGGCCTAAAATGTGGAAGTTACTGTTCATAATAATTTTCTATAAATAGCCGAGTTACTGTGGTAAGTTTCCATTTTCGGAAACTTACCGAGCCCTCTCCCTTCTCTCTCCCCGATTTTCTCTTCCTCTCCGACCTCTTCACCTTCTTCCGGCCATAACTCCTCCATCCGTCGACGGATTTTGACGTATAAGATGTCGTTGGAAAGCTCTCTTCCTTCTCTTCATTTCTGGGTTCGTTTCGTAGATTAATATGAACTGTGGAAGGTGCAGCAACGAGAAGAAGAGGACGGTCACTGTAGCAGTTTTGAGTCAACGCCGATATTTTCCCATTCCGGCCTTCTCCGGCCTTCTCCGGCCACCAACCCGGCGTCCAAGGTTCGGTTTTTGACATAGATCATTTCTCCTAAGGTCTTTGATTTCAATTTGCAGTGTAGAGGTCGAATTAACAATTTCAATTTCTAGGGTTCTTGGAATTTCTGGAAATTTTTGCACCGGCTGGTTTCGACTGTTTAAAGGTAAAATTGGGATGTGTTGTAGTTGAGAAAAATGATCAGTGTGTTGAGTAGGTGTTGTTGTCAAATTTTGGTGTCCATTGGAGTTGGTAGCAGTGGTGGCTAGGATAGCTTTTTAATTTCAATTTTTGGCTAGTTAAATTCTATAATTATCATAGAGCATATATGTGAAGTTTGGTGAATTTTGGAGGAGTTTGGAATTGTTTGTGAAATTCCGAAGTTCGGAGTTTTGTGATTGAATTGTGGGAAATCCGGCCGTTGGGTTTCCCTCGTTTTCGTTGTGGAATATGTAAATTGAGGAATTGGTGTTGTGGGTGTGATTTGGGTTGAATTTGAGAAGTAATGGAGATAGGGATTTTCGAGGTTTCGTTTAGGTTCGTAATTATTTTATCGGATTGCTGTTTACGGAAATATAATTGTGTACAGGGCAATGTCGCGAGCTACGGCTAGATGAAGGAATTCGTTTGCGTGGTCGCCCAATAGTACTGTGAGTGGACTTTCGTTTTAAATAATGATGCATGCATTTATCTTGAAATTATTGATTAATTTAATTATCATTTTATTTATCGAGCATGATATTTTGTCTTGGATTATAATGTGACATTGATTTTTCTTGAGTTTCGGATATGAACTTATTATGCTTGGATTTGGATTTATGATTTAATTTCGGAAATGGATTTTAAGCCTTCGATAAGTATCTCCGATATATGACTTTTATTTGCAAGCATGATTTTTGACGAATTATTTCCGTGGTGATTTCCGGAATTATACTACTTATATTATGTTTTTATTCGTCGATTTGAGATTTTATAAGAGATTTTCGAAATGAGATTTCGATGGAGTTAGTTTTCATATTTATTTATCGACTTTCGGTTTTGGCATTGGGAATGCCTTGATGATGATCTAATTATTCTTTTAGACTGTGGGACACGCTGTCTATTTATGTGACTTTCTACGAGAATTTCTGGGTACGGTTGGGAATCGTACCCGTGTTTTCTTTATTCGCGAGACTTATGGGGAAGCCTTATTGATTTTCGATTTTCGTATGATTTTAACCCACCATACCTGGGTCGTCATATTTATTGCTAGCTAGCCTATTAGTTCTCCTCCCTGCTTACTATGTGTTCGTGGGTGAGTAAGAGCAGAGCATGGGATGCTCCAGAGTGTGGGACACTCCGACCCGAGCCTGGGAGGCTCCCTTCTTTCGTATGGTGATACTTCTTCCCCATATTTTATCGTTGCTTGACTAGCGGGGCTAGTCCGATTTTCACTGTAGCCAGCGGGGCTGGTCTTATCTTCTTGAGAAACGAGATTTCGATTTTATGATATAGTTTTCGACTGTGGTGACTAGCAAGGCTAGTCGATTTATCATTTTGGAATTCTTGGATTTAAAGCTAAATGTGTTTTTCTAATTGTTGCATGCATCGGTTTTTATTGAAATAAATGTGGGAAAGTATGAAATCCTTTTTCTTTTAAATTGTTTATTTTGTCCACTCACGCTAATGTTTTTCGTCTACTTTCCCCTTGGCCTTTCGGTTTCTAATGCCCAGTGTGCAGGCGAATTAGTGGAGGTCGGGCGTACATGACATTTGAGGCATAGTTGTCACTACTTCCGCAGTGTAGGATCCCTTGATCCTTTACTCTTCTTTTTATATCCCTGTGTATAGTAGTATTGCTCTGATAACCTTTGGGGTTAGTATTATTGAGTTTTGTGTTTTATGAAAGTGGAGTTGTTGGTAATTGGAAGCAGGGTGGCTCCAGGAGTATAAGATTGGTTTGCTTGAAGTGTTTTTGTGTGTTTTACAGGTTTTTGGGTAGTCCATTTTAGCCTCTGCCGAATTTTTTGGTGGAGCTATCCCTAAGGTGGGCCCCACAGGGCCACCTCGGATTTCAGGGTGAAATTCGGGGCGAGTCCTGTCAATTGGTAATGCTCCTACAGGATCCCAAATACGAAACCCTGAAGAAATAGAGCCTATTCGCAGCGTCAACCAAAGAACCCAATTCCAACATGAACACACTCCAGTCCCATCTGATTTTAGCCTTAAAGCTGATTTGGGCCACCACAGCCTTGCAGGATAGGTGTCAACACAATGGACATGGGCCGCATAGCAGCCCAGAAGCTGGGAAACCCAGGCTGATCTGGACACCCAGAGTAGCACACTCCGGCTGCCGGACGATGTCGACCTCCACCCCAGCCACCAAGTCAGGGACCAGCCTCCTCCCTCGAAGATCTCCATCAATCCCAACGGTAACAACCACGTCCCATTGGATCTGGAAACCGAGCCATAAACATCTGACACCACCGCAATCTGCAACTCAGGCCTCGACACAGACCATTGCAGCAACCACAACCACCAAAGAGGGAACCAAAAGCCGCCCAGAAAAAATTGTCGGAGCCGGCCACGCCTAGGCCGTGGCCAGAAGCCACCCGGCCCAATCATCACCATCAATAACCACCTCCATAAGAACTCCCCACATCGGAGAAACCTCGGCTGGAAACAGGTAGGAGCAGCCACAGGCGTAGCTGCTGTGCTTGATTGCTGATAAAAGCGTTGGCTGGAAGGCTTGGGAGACTCCCATTGATGCCGACTGTCACTGGCGGCGCTAGGATAGCGAGAGCTTTTGCTCTCGAGGGTTTTCATTTTTTTTATTTTATTTAAATCACCTCTGATACTTTCTATTGTTGTTTTGCCCATATGCGAGTATATTATTTTCCCTTGCATTGTGAATTTTTTGCATTCAAATATTTCTGAATTCCTTTTATGCAAGTAGATTGTAAAAACCAAGTTCTTGTATCATTGGTTTCTTTCGAGAAAAAGATGAAAGTTTTATTAAAGCAAACTTAAATACATCATTATCAAGGGCATTCTATTTTGTAATCCAATTTAAAAGTGTTGGAAGAATAAGGAAGCTCCGTACGCTTCATGAAATTACCCTTCTGATTGTCCTTGCAACGGCACGGGAAATTAGACGTCCAGTGAGATCAACTGGCAAATTAAGTAACTGCTGTTGTGATTCTGGTGGGAGCTGAATATGAATACAATTGCAGTCAGCAAGAATGCATAATGGAAATATTCACAAAGTAAAAATAATTTAGGTTCAGCAATAAAGTTCCTTGTATCAATATAGCTTCACCACTTCATTTTAAAAAAAGAACTGTCGTCCGTATTTTCTCGTGGCGTAATATTTTACCATATAACATTTCTTCAAATGACATACAAATATTACTTTTCTGCTACTGTTATTATATGGATGTATGGATGTCAAAATATGTAAATATTGATGTGTTCAAATACAACAGTTTTCCTTACCTCCGGAATGACAGAGAGGATAGGTAGAACTTCTTGAATGGATCCAAGTTGATTGAAAACTAATGATGGTTCCGCCAAGTTCATTTGCTGATTCTCGTATGGACCATCCTGTCTAATCACCTAAAAAGATAAAATTGATGATGGTGAGCAGAATGCAATATGAAGGTTCTATAATTACATATCGACCATGCCCAATATAGTGAATCCCTGATAAATACAGGTCATGAACTATACAGATCATGACCTGCAGATTCAAAATTTGCTGTCAGAACTATGACCCAGGTATCAATTTATACCCCAACTAAATATTCGAGAAATTAGAGTTAATCTATCAACTCTATAGGGATCCATATTGCCATTAAAATCCCAGTGTGGGCAAAATGTCAGTGCGAATCTCTCTTCCTCTCTCCGCACACACACACACACAAATATCGATAAAATCTGTCTTATCTGATCCAATTTTATGCGACTACTCATATCATATATCCGGCATTTGAATTGCTTTTATAAAAGATCAATAAAAAGATATTGCTACTAGACTACATTGAGCAATGGTTTTGTCAATGCTAGCATATTTGTGACTGCATGCAAATTGCTCATTGTCTGAAAAGAATGTGTTTTCTTGAAGGCTTGTAGAGCTATTTGTTGCTGACTGATTTCGAGTTGGATTGTTCGGGAAGGCCTTGGAGCTTTTTGTTGATAAGCAGATCTGTGGGATTGCACTGAGATTGCTGAAAAAAAAGGCTGTTCTTGCTACATGTGCAGATATACTATTTGGTAATAATCAGGTTGATGGGGTCACGAGAAGAAGTTGAAGCTCTGATGGAATTTCCTGAACAAACTGAGATGTGTTCCTGAACAGTTTTATTGCTGAGGAAACTGAAAGACAAAAGAAATGACACAAGGCAGTGCTTAAAATTTTTGCTTTGGAGTTGAAGGTTATTCCCTCCTTTGCGCACGGGAGAACTTTTGTTTTCCTAGCCGTAAAAAGAAGAAGGGCAGGTGCGTGCCACATAGAATTTTTTAACAGAAAATTGGAAGGACATGTCACTATACCCTTCATTTGGTATACTTAAACAACTCGAATATTTAATTTTCCTAATTCTTTGGCCAACAGTTACATTGACACAATGTTCCTTATTCAGGGGGAAAATCTAGCTACCAAGCCTAATCCTATAATTACTCTCAGAATTCTCAGAGGAAAAGCCCAAGTGATAGAGTTGTTAATCTACACTACAACCACAGATTTAACAAAAAGTCAGTTAATTCCATCCAAAGAAAAACTAGGCTAGCTCAGCCCTATTTGTCCACTTTATATTCACCGGCTCACTGCTGATATATATTACTCATCACTATGCCAAAAAGGATTTGAGTTCTTACTGCTTTTGAGTTTTCATTTCTCTGAGAACCTGACAGCAATAGCAGAAGGCGACGTAGGGTTCTTAAGTTGATCTTGTCTTCATTCGTCATTGTAGAGAATGAAAAGGGAGCAATGAGTGGAACATTTGTAGTAGCCACAGTAGTGAGAGAATCCAAGGTTGCCAGCCCAAGTGCATCCAATCCCTATATTCAATTGAGGAAGGAAATATATAACATTACAAAAACCAACAATAAAAGCATGATAGAAAAAACAACTAACACGTTAAATTGATTAGAAAACATATATAGTCTACTAACCAAAAGTCCCCTAGAAGTACACATTAACATTTAGACAAATTCAACACCGTCATTGATCCCAAAATATATTGTAAAGATCAGATTGCAATAATTTAGGCATTGTTACCTTTTTAAATCCAGTATGACTGTCATTCTTATATCTAAAACTAAATGTCATAAAAATTCTAATTCCCAATTCAGATACTGGGGCATAGGCATGTATGTGCAATTTCTTGAGTATTATTAAATAAGGCTTAATCTTTTTAAGTCCAAGTAACATCGAAAATGGCACATTCCTAAAAATGTTAGATTTGAAGTCTGAGATAAAAACTAGTCTTCCAGAGGAGCTTCACCAGATATAAATAAGTATCAAATAAAGATACTACTACATTCAATTTGATTCTATGCGATTATCATGATTTTTTTTAAATATTAGAAGAAAGAAAATTTGTTTTCTTTTACATATAATATTTTACTGCTTTTACATGTCTATCGTGTAGGTTAACTGAAACTGTATGTTATGTTCAAAAACTGAAACTGGACAAAACTTGTACTTTCAATATTGCTACCATGGATTATAAATTTAAAGAAAGAATAAGCAAAATGATTCTATTTCTACCTTAACAAATTCTTGAAGAAGTATATCCTTCACAAATGCACCCTGAAATCGCATTATTTAAAAAAAAAAACCAAGTAAGAAAGATATGAGATTGGTTTTGTGATCTGTGCTGTCTAGTTGAAGACCGAAAGAAGGAAATGAGCAATGCTAATTCTTACCTTCTCAGTTAACATAAAAGAAAGGATTTGCTTGATAAGTACCCTAGAATTAGCATCGTCATCTTGTTTTCCAAGCATATCTCTCTCTGTTTTGGCTCGGAGGGACTGCCACATAAGAGTACTTGATTATTTATGTAAACCAAAATTTGAGCAATTAAGGATCTTAATTAGTCGACACCAAGTATAAAGGTAAGACAATTAAATAGAGGGGAAGTAAGACGGTCCACTCATGCAAAGAAGATAGTAATTGTAGGATGCAGACACAACCATAAGTTTCAAAGATTTATAATGGTAATTTAGTGCTACACCCAATTTACCTATAGGAGATCCAGGAAGATTTTTCCTATTCCCAAAGTAAAAAATGAGCGAGTTCTATCTTTATTTGTATTATCTAAGAAGAAAACCCAACTACATCACATTCCTCTAAAGCTCTCACCTACAAGGGGCCTTTCATATTACAAATGGCCAGATAACATATATGTCCACCACCCTGTCTTCTTCAATTTCAGTATTTGTCACAACTACCACCTAACACCTGTCTCAATAGTAATATGTGATCTCCATCTTACTGTAGCAGACAGAACATTCCCATATCTATTCTAACTACATACATGCAAATGGAGTGTAAATTTTAAATGCATCCTTGCCGTTTGATCTAGAAAATAAAGTGTACAAACAAGCTAATTCAACAACCCAGAGAACATCAGATCTCCAGATTTCTTAATTACACTCTAGGGAATTTTCAACCTATTCCTTGATTATCTTCTATTCCATTGTTTTTTCAAGGTCAACCTTGATAAGACTGGGGTATCTGCTCATTCAGAGATTCTGAAACATTAAGAACTTTATCAACAACTCTATAGATTCAGGATATTAAGATGGCAGTATGAAGTATGAACTAAAAATGCATCAAGTATCTATCAATGGCCATCCATAATATGTTTCCAGAAGAAAATAAAAAAAGAAAACAGAAGGACATAAATCTTAATCAGAGCATTTGA
>LYNE01001593.1:10298-21407 GCA_001662545.1 Rosa x damascena | reverse complement strand
AATACACATATCAAGAACAAAACCCAAATTTCCAATTCCAAATCCAAACTCACTCACAGAAATGTACGAAACAACAAAGATCTAAGAACCCACAGTGCTCATAACTTAACAACCCAAAAAGCAAAGACCTTTACCCGAATTCGAATCCCCGGACGTCCCAGGCTCCGACCCATAAGCCGAAACGGGTCTCTAAGCTTCGATAATGGAAGGCAGCATGTTCTTGAGCTGCTCTGGTACAGTGGCTCGGTACTCTTGAATCTTCACTGCTATTTCGGTGACTTGGCACTCCAACTTGTCCAGCTCGTCGGCGTCGGGGCTAGAGGTCATGTGAGGAGGGATGAGGATATTGGCCCAGTAGTCGGCCCATCTTGGGTCGTTCTCGTAGTCGTAAGCCGCCACCGCTATCTTATTCAGCTTCTGTGGGTCGTACGTTTTCAGCGACGATCGGACTTTGTACAAGGGGAGTAGGAGTTCTCGGCGACTAGCTTCTCGAGGTCGGAGATGGAGGCAGAGATTTGGTCGAGGAAGGGTTTGAGGTGAGTGGGATCGGTGAGTCCACTTGGGAGTTGACGGAGGACTTGGAGATGGGGAAGCAGGAGAGGAAGGCAGAGGTGGACTCGAAGGAAGGGGAGGAGTCGGAGGAGTTGGCGGGGGCGAGGCGCGTGAGGGAGGTGTCGAGAGAGAGAGAGAGATAGATTTGGAGATGCAGATCTTTGAGAGAGAGAGATAGATTTGGAGTTGCAGATATGAAAGAGAGAGAGAGAGAGAGAGAGAGAGAGAGAGAGAGAGAGATGAGAGAGAAACCGAAAGTGAAGGAAAAAGGTTTTTTTAGTTTTTGTTTTGAGTTTTTTTTTTTTCCTTGAAATGACCATTTTAGCCTCAAAGTGGGTCAAATAGTCAGACTTAACGTCTAATTTGGACGGAATCATAGAAATTGGACACAGAAGACAAAAATTGGAAAGTTCAGGGGGTAAAAAAGTGAAATTGAGAGTTTGAGGAGTGAAATGATGACACTCCCACACCTCAAGGGGGTAAACTAAAATTAATCATTTATGTTAAAAATAAATGGTTATTCACTCCAAAAGACAAAAAATAATTTTTTTTTATTGATCCACCTAAATGGGCAAAATAAGATGTTTTTGTCTTTTTATTGACCTCCAGTAAAAGGATAAATGATAAGAAAAACTCCATTATGACTAACTAAATATTAAATTAGCTTAAAGTTATGTGAGATCCTAAATTAGTCCATATATTTTTAAAATTTATGTTAGATAACTCCACCTAATTTCTTATTTGTTTTCGTTTTGCGCTTTATTAATAAAAAGCTTTGCAATTGAAGCCTTAACTTCGTCTTCTCCTTGTACACTCTCATCCTCCCTCCAGCTCTCTGTAAGAATGTCAAAGAGGCCTTGGGAGTCATACTAGTAGCGACGTCTTTAGAATAGTCTAGAGTGGATGTTGGAAAGACATAACAACCGGAATTGATGGAGGCGGTGTAGGTATTGTGGCCTTTGGTGTCCATGGGAGACCGAAACTCCATAGTTTGATTCATTTGTGTCTATTCTTCAAATTCAAAACGAACCAATCCCACATAGATTATGAGCCAAGTCTTTCACTTCTAGTTCAATCATAGAATTCATGCCCAAGCACTTGCCTTGTTTCATATAATCGATCATAGAATGAAAGTTTTGCTTTCTTTAATGAAGTTGACACATGGGGCTTCGAAAAGTGACATGGTCAGCAACCTACTGTGACATGCACTATGACATGAAATAGTAGACTGTGGCACGAACCAACAAACTGTGTCATGAACAGTGAATTCATATTGTGTAATTTGAAGTGATAGTTCATGTCACACTACATGTCACATTGCGTGTCATAGTTAAAGTTACTGATATATTATTAATTTTTCATTCAAGCAGACAAAAAGGATGATTCAGAATCAGAGGACCTTGCTGAAGATGAGTGTGTTAAATAGAAAGATGAGAGTGTTAAAGAGAAAGAGATGGTGGGAACAAATTTGGAAGAAGAGAAAAGGAGGTTAGAGACAGAGATAAAGAAAATGGAGGGAGAACTTAGAGAACTAAGGGAAGACAAACTCAGTTCGGGAGAAGAGAAAAGGAGATTACATACTGACTGGAGAAAGAATGAAGCCCTTAGATAATTAAGAGAAGATAAAATAAATTAATTTTATGAGAAAACAAACTCACATTCTTATCAAAACTCGCTGCTTCACCTTGTCTTCCTCCTTGCTCCCCTCTCACATTCCATCTTCAACCTCTAGACCTTTTCTACATAACAAGTTCAGAACTTGGACTTCTCTTAGATTTCCAAAGCCTAGGCCAACGATGACGCTTCCTCATTCATCATCGTCGTCGTCATCATCATCATCCTCACAATTCGATCTCATTTCCAATATTAGTGAGTATAATTTTATCAGGAAACAAACAGATTATGAATTGATCGATAGAGATTTGTCTTTGTTTTGATTTGCATTGTGACAGAGTTCTTTAACGGTAGTGTCGTCTTCCGATTTGGCAAAGAAAGTGAGAAAGCTGCTTTTGATGAGATTAATAGTTATCTACATGTGGAAATGAGTGAAGCATTGGTTGGGAGTAGCAATCTTAATTCTTTACCCACATCCCGATCTTAGTGGAGAGGGGGATAGCATCGGCGGTGAACTAGAGCTTGCCATAGGGATCGGGCCAGGGGACGATGAGCACCGCCGAGGGGCCAAGTCACTGTTACGGCGCCGCAGAAGAAAAAACGAAGCCAAGAGATTAGGTGTAAATTGTTGAGACTAATTTCTACTACATTTTTAGTACATTTCTCTCTACATTTTGCTTAGTTATTCTCTTAGCAATATCATTTCTAACTTGTTTTATGTTTTTAGGTAGTTTTGAGTCTAGAATGGAAGGCAAGGAGTTATTTGCGCAGAAATGATCAGAAATGGAGAAATGAAGTTTTCCAAGTTCTACAAGGAGAAGGAATCCCAATTGAAGTAGGAATCCTAATGCAACTAGGAGTGAGCTCGGAAAAATGATGATTTGAAATGAAGAAATGACAGAGTCCCAATTGGACTAGGAAACCTGAAGACACTAGGAGTTCTGATGCTGCTAGGAGATGCTGTGTCTTGAAGATGACTCAAGATAGTTCAAGATTGTTCTAGAATAAAGAAGAATTTCGGCAATGTTAAAGAATAGTTTCGAATTGGCCCATTTTGGGAGAGTTTGACCTGAAGTTTGAAGTATGTGACTTGCACATGAGTCTCTAGATCCTTCTTGACGTTTTGGAGGAGTCATTGTGTGGTAACCCGCGAGGGGGGTCCCACAGCGCCGCGACCCCGAGCCAATGAGAAACCGACATGTCACGAATAACATCCCGATAACTCATCAACCCGAAATCGCAAGGCCTTTTGGGTTCAAACTGTTGGTTTACAAAACACTTTCTTGGACAAGTCGTTCTAGCAACCAAACAACACATTTTCAAAAGCGGAATTTGAACTGGGCTAAAAGTTTTGGACTTACAATCGGAGCCCAATTTGGAAAACAAAACAAATCACTAAGTAATTACAAGCATGGGAGACGCGCCCTAGGGTTACGGGTCTCCCAGAATTTTTGTAAACGAGTAGGAAATAAATAAACAAATAAATTAGTGAGAAGTTAAATAAACAAGTTACTTCAAAATCCGATAAAGGACCAAAACCATTCAAAGAAGAATAAGCCAAGCCAGGCATGTGCCTCCTCTATATGCTCCCCGACCACATCCTCGAAACCTGCACACTATTGTAGGGGTGAGCTTTCGTCCTCGCATGCCCAGTAGGGGACGACCCAACCATGCTAGGTTTGAAAGATAATATACTTGAAAATATCTACTACATAATATTGTGCACATGTATCGAAAATACAATTTAAAATAGGCAACCACAAACATTTTTCTCTTTTATAAAACATATGCCATATGTTTCACACAACTTGGAGCTTCGAGATACTTACCTGCCGGCTAGAATAAAACAAATAGGTGACCGACCTGGTTCGTCATCCTTCGAGAACCGGCCAACTACTCTGGAGTCCCCGTGACTACAAGTTGCGAAAGTGTCCATTTCCTGGCTCTGAGTCTCCTATGACTGGTTCACTGTCTGTACTTACCTTTCCTCGACAAACATAGGAGCACAGCCCCCTCCAGAGGTTCACGGTTATCGACACCGTGGGATCCCTAGGAATATACGCGTCTAGGTCCCATCCACTTTCAGGTCACAAGTATAAACATACAAGGGTACAGTATCTCAACATGCAAGTCTAGCCTCGGTTTTCGCAATTAGCAATTATCAGTTCTGAAAACACATGTATCACGAGGCATCGACTAATGAACAACCAAAAACGTACTTGCAGGCAACATACTATATCATACTATAACATTCCACATATAGAAAATCCTCTAACAAGGAAGGGACAACTCACCCTACCTGGATATGGAGTGTTCGCCCAAACTTAGCTTCGTTTCCGACTTTGGATACTTCGTCCAATTCCATGTGCACATGCTCAAGTCCTTTATAATAAAATTAAACCAATAAGTAACTTAACTTAATTATAACTCAACTAACCGAGCAACCAAAGCATTTACTTAGTTTCCTTATAGTCCATCGGATTATCCTTTAATCGAACAATGATCTAGAACTTGTGTTTGTATGATTTTCCTTTAGTTGATAAATTCTATTATCCATTCCCAAACAATCCAAATCCAAATGATATAGCATTTGAATCATTTAGGATTATACTTAGCACTTTCACCTTCATTTCTTTAACCTTTTTACTTTAGGAAAACAAATCACAATTTCCATTACCGAACAATTCACTTAACATAGTAAACTCATTCGATAGATGGTGATCACACTTCTTTCCATGTTAAAATTCCAGTCAACCGGTTTGACCTCATTTTACTTAATCATTAAATACTAGCAAATAAATAGTAATTACCATTCCCGAATTATTACATTCTTACGATAACTTCGGGATATGGCAACACTAGAATACTCCGATTTTAAACCTTATTTCAAGAAGGTTAATCCAATATCCTAATTTAGCTCAATCAAATAAAATCCACCACTTTTCATAATCAATTTCTCAAACAATTGTGGTTACTTAGTCCCTTTGGCCTCATTCAACACATCGAGTTTTAATTCTCAATTACCACCAAATTAAGCCCATCAGCAAAAGGACATTTCCAAAACCAAATACATCATCTTAATTGAGAAAATAAACTCTGTCCATACATTCAATCAATTTCATCTCAAGTAATCCACAAGGCCACAACCTCACCATGTACCAATAATTCACAGCAGAAGTACCAAGACCCTTACCCTTGTTCTTTTCCAATTTAGATAGCCAAATCGTGGAAGCTGCATTTCACCACCATTAATCCTTCAGATTCCCTAGTACGCAAAAATAGGATCAATAATTCATTCTCAATCAATCCATATCCAAAACAAAGTCTCGAGTTTCTTACCAATTCCTTATCCCACACAGAATCTGCACATAGTCCTTACCTCTTCCAGTTTCAATTGAAACTGACCCAGCATTCTCCTCCTTCTCTGAAACTCCAAAACGCAGATTCCATGAACTTCCTACCCCAAAATTAAACAATAGGTTATTAGGGCTCACCCTACTCAAACTAGAAGCTGCAGCTAAAGAGAATCACGAAATTACCTAACTGAGAAGTCCTGAAGATCCCCCGACCGTGAGTGGCGGAGCTACGGTGGCCCACTCTCCTGCGACGGCTCGTGAAGCACGCGCGGTGGCTCTAGTCGGAACTAGAGGTTGGGGGTCAAGGGCTTTGATAGATCGTGAAGCCCTGATTCCATCCTTGGAGGCGACGTAGCTCAATTTCGATCGGAAGAGTCAAATCCATCTTAGCAGAAGCTAAGACTCCGGCATAAGACGTGTACAGTGCTCTCCGGCATCGGCAGTCAACAAGGATTCAAGGTTTGGACGTCCGGCGAGTTCTGAGTCGAGAAGTGATGGCGGTGTGGCGAGCTGATGGTCGGAAATCAAGGAAAGCCAACGAGCAGTGGCATCGCTGATTTGAGGAACCGGTGCGGAGGCTGGAGGCGATTCATGTGGACGGTAAGCCTCGGGTTTGGGTGGTGCGTCGACTGGTGGAGGCGGTATGAGGAGATGGTGGCCGGAGCTGAAGTCTCCAGTGGTGGTAGAGAGAAGGAGAGTGGAAGAGAGAGGTCGAGGTCAATGCATGGTTTCTATTTGCCGTGGGTTTGGGTCGCAGCTTGGTGCAGCATTGATGGGTGGTGGTAGTTTTGCGAGGTGGTGGCCGGAGATGGGGGTTTTCTGGCGTTGTCAGTGGGAGGACGAGAGAGAGAGAGAGCGTGGAGTGAGAGGGGATGCGGCCGAGAGGGAGAGAAGAGAGATTTTAGGGTTTTCTCAATGGTTCCCCTTTTCTATTTATACTAAAGAGTGTGAAACGACGATTTTACCCCTGCGACAAATTACGGAATTCTCCAAGTTGATCACTTCTGGGTTTTGGTCTCGTAGCTTTTTCTTTCATTCGTTCTTCATCGGAAACTTCCTAGGCCTAAAACTCGATTTCGTAAAAATTAAAAATTAAAATCGTCACTACAAGTCTACAACTCAATTCGTCTTCCTTTCAAATTTGCTTCGACGATCTTTTAGCTTCAATGAACTTTAGTAACCTTTTAGGCCCAAATGAAAGAATCTTGGCCCAACCTTAAATTATAAGGCCCAAGGAGTGGCGTGACACCAAAACAATCTCCGAAATCAATTTCTTCAAGTAAATCACCTTGCGAAAATCTTATTCGCAAAAATTACCTTCTAAAAATTAAACAAAATTTTTCGGGGGCTCACACATTGGCCCATTCTACTTGCTTTTGCGGTGGAAATTAAAAGGAATAATAAGAAGATTTCGGCAAATATCTTTATGGGATTATTTTTGAATTTAATTGGGATTTTATGAGAAAAAATAGAGGAATAAGTATTGATTTATGACTCTACATACAAGGAGGCCGAAATATGGACTAGATACATGGTGAATTCGGCAAGAGACTAAGGTGACTTGTTCTCTACTTCTGAAGGAATATTTTCATTGGTTGAATGATGTCACAAGGAGATTTCGACCTAGATTCTCTAGCCTATGCCGTTCACTATATAAAGGAGGTTTGTGAAGACATTCTACACACCACAAAATTCAGAATCAAATACACAAACACTTCCTTTTCTCTTCCAAGGTTTCGGCAATTTCAAAGAATTCCAAAGTTCAAGGCCGTGAAGCATCCATTCATCCATTCAAGTATCCTTGCCGTAGCTCTCATCCATTCCACCACTTTTTGAAGCTTCTTGCGTTCTTGAAGATCAAAAAGTGTAACCATGAACACCATAATTTATTTTCGGTTTTTGGATTGTAAACAATTTCGGGTTTCTTACGAATTTGCGATTTTGTTTTCTTAATTGGTTTTATGATTTGCGATTTCTATGGTGGATGAAAGATTGATTTTAGATATGTAGTTTTTGAATACTATGAAGCATGTTTTAGGTCTTTAAATTGAAAATTTGCGATTTCAATATGTTAAGTTGATTGTTAATTTCGAGCTTCAATCCCAATTGTTATGTGTTAATTGATCTTTGGATGCATACTTAGGTTGATGAACATATAATTGAATCCATATTAAGGTGCTAGCGTTCTAGGCTTTGATAAATTTAGTGGAAAACCTAAAATTACTTAGGTAAATTAACAATGAGTGATTACACTCATTTTTATGCATGTAATTGTATCTAAAACACAATAAATTAGTTAGTCCTCAAGTCAATTATAATGTAATTAATCCAATTTTATTTATTGTGTAGGAAATAAGCGGAATTGTGGAAATCAAGAAAAAATGGTGGAAAATTGGAGCAAAATGAAGTTTCCGATAAAAGGAAGAAATTGTCAATGCGGGTCAACTGTGGTTAATGCAAATGAAGGGAGCGAAATCCAATTGCTTCCGATAATTTGTGCAGAAGTACATTGAGAAGAGAACAACAAGAAGAAAAGAAAAGAAAAGAAATGGAAAGGAAATTAAAAAAAAAAAAAGAGTTATGACGTCATGCTGACTTCAGCATGTTTAATTGCATAATTATACAACGGTGGCTTTCCGTTTCCTGTTTCTTTCCTTTTCATCCTTCCTCTCACATGCTGACACGTCAGCTACCCTATCCCTTCATGTCTGTCAAAAAAAAAAAAACGGCAGGACTCCTCTCTCTCATATAAAAACAGTAGCCAACCCATCCACATATACTCTCACCCAACCATCAATTATGCGATTTCCTCTCAACCTAGAGGCCGCACTCCCCCCATCTTCATATACCATTACCCTTCTCTCTCTCTTACTCGCCAACACACCAAAAACCACCACTCCACACCATTTTTTCTCCTCACCAACATCCACTCCACCTCACCAAGATCTATTCTCCTCCTCACCAAGATCCATTTTCCTCCTCACTAAGATTTATTTTCCTCTTCATCAAGATCCACCATCACCTCAACAAGATTCACCTCACCAAAATTCCATCAAATCCTCATCAATTTCTCAAGGGATTTCAAGAGGCATCAAGATTTGAGATTGGGTATAGTGGGAAGCCATCAATCAAGGCTTGTCATAATTGCTCCAAAGCAATTTGTGACTTGTTCTTGTTACTTCTCACTCTTTTTCACCTTTACCTATTTAATTGATGAATATTGTTGTTGATTTGTGTTAATGCTCAAGTCCGGCGGTAGCCGATTCCTTGCTTAACCCGGGTCCCGTGGGCGGACCGCTACTCCTAGGATTAGGTGACTCCTGTTAACTGCAACACGATAGACAGGGCGTCAGAGGGAGACTGCGTTGGGCGGTCTTCACTTCTCCAATGCCTAAGTCAGTCACTATATATGCGCAGCATAACAATAAATGAGTAGTAATTGCGTAATTAATGAGGAGAGAGGAGAGAACCTTTTATAGGTGAGAAAGAGGTTGATCTTCTTCTTGTTTCCGATGTGGGACTGATGTGCTTCGATTCCCAGCGTCAGGAGCTTCTGATGTTATCTTGACGCGGCGCGTGGCGGCGCGTCAGCAGCGGTGATCTGGGGGCGATCTGGAGCTCGAGCGGTAGCCCGCCTGGCCGTGACTTCGCAGGTCATCCCCCTGGTGAGAGTCGGTACCTTTGGTGGTACAATGAGCGTGGCTCATTATAGCTAATTATGCTCGTTCTAGCACATGTAGGTACAATTTGTGGATGGGTTGTGAGTAGTCTATTTAGGAAGCTAGGGTTTGAGCCCTAGCATGGATTTAATGTAATAAATATGTTTTGATTTAATGGTTTCCAATTTCGTGTTCGGCATATGTTCTGTTCTATAATATTTGGCTTAGATGCATGCGTAGGAGCTTGATTAACTCTTGAATGTGTAGATGAGCATGTCTAGAACAAATTAGGAGACCTAATCACTTCTCTAATTTATGGCTAGGACACTTGTTTAGAACATGGTTAGCTACAATACCAATTTCGATTGCCGTATTGGCTAGCTTGGGAACCTTGATTCTAGGACTCTTCGCCTTTTGGTGCAACTAGAGGCCCTAACAAGGCTCTATATTGTCCCAATTGAGTTTCTACGACCCTTGATCCGGAGTAGGAATACCCTTTAAGGAATATATTGACCCATGAGCCTTGAAAAGCCTTGGGTACGGTTCTTGATGCCACTATGAATTGAGTGACCATTGTCGGAATATATTTATGCATTAGATTTGGGTAGGAGGATACTCTAGTGACCTAATTTCCATATCTTGATTAGTTTCTATTATCTTTATTTTTAATTTTAATTATCAATTGTCATTTTTATTTTCTTCGCAATTAAAAAAAAAATCAAATTTCACAAACCACTTTCATTGTCCATACCATTTGGTTGTGAGATTCCGCATTTATTTGTGGTTATCTTGACCCATTTTAGGCTTAGTTGTTCCTACCCGGGCATGTAAATAGCTTGGTGCTATTTTTAGGTTTTGTTTGTTAAATTGTTGGTGACTTAGTAATCGGCATAACCAAGGATTGTAGTTAGCTTTTCAATCCCCGTGGTACGATAATTTCGGGTCCAAATATTTCCCACTTCTTTGATGACCGTGCCCTTATTGCGCGTAAGTTGCATTCAAGCACACAAATCAATGAGTCTTGCATGCTTGATTAGCGTTCTAACTTGTGCTCTTGACTTGAATTGATCAAACTTCCATGATTCTTAATGTGTTGAAAGTGTTTTTGTTAGTGATTAGCTACCACTAGTGATTGCATGATTAATAAGGTTAACTATGGTGCGTTCATCTAGTTAACTTAATTAAAGGAAGTAAAAAGAACTTTGTATGCGTTCATCTCTGTTCTTGATTAATTCTATGCTTGAATATTTTTTGATTCGTGATTTGATGTTTGAAACCTTGCCAACGTGTTTATAGTAGTTAATTCTATCTAAATTCTTTCCATTCATATAATTCTACTTGATTCTTTGTTTTGATGTGTCACACATGTATATAAATACTTAGTTGTTAAATTAAATAAAATCTTAAAGCCCCTTCTTATTTTCGTAAATATTGTGTATATATATTCTTTAATTTGTTTTGCTAACGTTTCATTTTTCAGGAATTAATTAGGCCCTAATCCCCGGTTGAGAACGATCCCTACTTATTCTTACTACATTGATAGAGTTTTAAATTGATACACTAATTTGTGTACGACATAAATTGTGAAGAGAGAGAGAGAGAGAGACAATGGCATGAGTCGTAATTTTTAATCTTTTTAAGGTTATGTACTTATGTTACTAGGAGATGGAGTGATTTAACATGAATTAATTTGTGTACCCTAAGGCCTTCTCCAACTCAAATGTCTAAAGGGCTAAAGGGGTAAACTTTAACCCAATTCATGTCCAACCCATTAGGATAAGAGTTAAAGGGCAAACAATGAGGGCTAAAATGCAACTCAAAAGGCTAAACATAACCCTTCATATAGCCTTTTAGTCCTTTAAAAAAATGGATCAGAAAGTGGGGAGGCCCATGTTGAGGTCAGATGTTTTGCAAGCATCTAGCCGTTG
>LYNE01001592.1:51353-68992 GCA_001662545.1 Rosa x damascena | reverse complement strand
CTCATCCATCCCATATTTTTGGAGCACTCGTTTTCCACAAGATGACCATATTCATCACCAGCGATCTATGCATCAATGAGTTTTGTTGTGCCACTGCCAAAGTCAGGATATGGACTCCAGGCGAAGATCCGGTTCAGAAGGTCTTAGTCTCTTATACCAACCGGGGCCAAGCTATCGATTTACATGGTTCATACCAGGTGAAGATCCTGCTCTTGTTCCTAAGAAACAATTATTTGCAAGAATAGTTGGAGGTCTTTAAGGTCGGGCATAAAGGAAGTAACTTTTGTAGAGTCAGAGACTTGCATTGACTTGTCAGTGAAACATATAATGGAAACTTGACAGTGCGTATGAGATTGCAAAGAGCATATAAGGAATAACTGGGATTCCTTTGATAAACAGTGGATCAGTAGATGTGCTATTAGAAAGGGAGGTCCTCACCGGAGATGGTCCAGAACAATTTATCCGTATTTACTGATACTTCTTAGTAAAGTTAGATATCAACTGTGTGAGGAGTTTTGCAAATTGTTGTCTGTAACAGTTATGGAAGAACAAAACAACACTGAAGTTTTGCAAATTTTTAGCTGGGGTTGCTTTATTTAAATTCAAATGTGTGGAGCACATGCATTAGATATATACACACCTGTGATTTGAGTATTCTCTTCTACTTAGCAATAACAATTCTTGAAAATTGTGTGAGTGCACTGCTTTTGTTGCTTCCTGAGTTTGTATATATAACAATGGAGAAATATCATCAATGATCACTGAGTTATGACTTATTCGACACTTAACTCACTGTATTTTCAACAATATCATTTAACTCACTCATTTTACATCCGTCTTTCACTTAACTCACTATCGTTAATTCTACCGTTAGAAGCCGTTAAAATTGAGAGTATATTTGTCAAAACACTTAAAAATTATTTTTAACTTAAAAAAAAACTACATTTATTAGACTTTTTTTCAATTTCTGAAATTTCTAATAAAAAATAATTTGAAAAAAAATTGTCTTTTTTAAATAAAAAATAAGAAGTTAGATATGTATTTTTTTAGTGTTTAGACAAATATACTCTCAATTTACATTTATTAGACTTTTTTCAATTTTTTAAATTTCTGAGATTTCTAATAAAAAATAATCTTTTTAACTTAAATATAATTTGAAAAAAAAATTGTCTTTTTTTTTTGTTTAAAAAAAGAAGAAGAAGTTAGAAATGCATTTTTTTAGTGTTTAGACAAATATACCCTCAATTTTAATAGCTTTTAACGGCAGAATTAACGACAGTGAGTTAAGTGAAAGACGGATGTAAAACTGAGTGAGTTAAGTAATGTTGTTGAAAATACAGTGAGTTAAATGTCGAATAAGTCATAACTCAGTGACCATTGGTGATGTTTTCCCATATAACAATATTATGAAAGAACAAAACAACAGTCAACTTTGCAATTTTGCAACTGTGCCTGCTACTGATATACAGCTCATAGTAGTTCTAGAGCATTCATGAATGTATATGTTCTGTTAGTCTGAGAACCTCTTATGTACCACCAAAGAAACAAAAAATCTGGTTAATGAGCTTATGACAATTGCCTCTTTCAATTTCTTCTAGCATAAAAGTTTGATGTCAGGCCCTATGTACATTGATCATTTTGCCTGATCTAGGACGAGATTTTAGCTAATTTCAACAAAAAATCTCGAAAAGAAAGAAGCGTCTTCACATTAAGAAAAATAATTTGAATATTAAAAATTGGTATTCAAATAGGATTCTTAATGATAGAATTAATCATAAATTACTCTTTTGGATATATCGGGATTCTCGAGCAAAATCTTGATTGGGATTCCAAAAATAATATTCTTTAGTATATAGGATTCTAGTTTCGATTTTTATTTAATCAGGTTTCCAGTTTTAGTCTACAATAAATTGTTCTTTATGTTTTCTAGTTGTATTAGGTTTATGCTATGTGCCCTATATAAAGCACCTCTTAGATTGTAATTTTCATTCAAGTTATCAATAAAAAAAAACCAAATATTAGAGAAGTTTCTCTATATTTCTTACGGCTGTGCTCGTAATTGCTAGTGGATTCTAGCTAATCTCATATGGCTTTCGACGCTTGACAGAGCCTCTTACTATTGTGTTCACGTTTTCCGCATCATTTGGTATCAGAACGGGTATCGCCCGCTTCTTAGCAGACGACGATCCAAGGGAGAAGTTCACTACCACCAACCTCAACGACGCTGGTCGTAGAGTATCTATCAAAGAAAGTTTCGTTGAAGAGGAATATGGCAAGGGATTCACCCTACAACAACCTCATCAATCCAAAAAACAAAAAAAACAAAAAAAAAGAAGAAACATGGAATGTTGGATATTCACAATGCCGGATTACGACGACTTCCGAACTACATGTGTCATCAAAGATAAGGTATGCTCTGTCATAATTGACAGTGGCCTACAAGAGAACTTTGTAGCAAACAAAATTGTGGATTATTTTCAATTACCGACCGTGAAGCTGAGTGATCCATACTGGATTCCATTTGAGGAGGATGAATATGCACAAGTAACAGAGGGTTGTAAATTTCCTATCTCTATGGAGCAATTTTATAAAGAAGAGGTTACTTGTCATGTGATTGACATGGACGACACTAATGTGCTTTTTGGAAGACCATGGCATGAAAGCGTCAAAGGTGGTTATTGCAAAGACAACACATATTTATTTAGGTGGGAGTCACACAAAATTAAAATCAAACCTGGAACGAAGAACATCAAGAATAACCATCCTGAGGTGTGTGAAAAGGAACATGAAGAAGCCACTTTGAAGATTGAAGAGAAACTCATTAAAGACAAGGAAGCTGATTCATTCATCACATCGATATCCACGTCATGCATGCCTAATTGTGTTCAAGATCAACCCAAGGAGAAGTCAATGCCCTTTCCTTTTCAAGTGGAGGAGTTCAAGTTTCAAGATGCTTATTCTAAACTTGTCTACGGTATTGGATTCATGGTGATATCTTTTAATTTTGAGAATATTGAAATTAATGGCTTATCATGTTTTATTTCTAGTAATGATCGAGCTGCATTCAAGAGGAACTCAAGGTCGAGTTCTTTTCAAGAGGAGGAGAATGATGTAGGATGAAATTTTAGCCAATTTCAACAAAAAATCTCGAAAAGAAAGAAGCGGCTTCACATTAAGAAAAATAATTTGAATATTGAAAATTGGTATTCAAGTTGACTTCTTAATGATAGAATTAATCATAAATTACTCTTTTGGATATATCGGTATTCTCGAGCAAAATCTTGATTGGGATTCCAAGAATAATATTATTTAGTATCTATGATTCTAGTTTCGATGTTTATTTAATCAGGTTTAATTAGGTGTCACGCCCCTGATTTTACACACATGAAAATCGATATATATAATCCCATAATTATACATGCGTGAACGTTCAGTCATCAATACAAAATACCTGGAATCTTTTTCCCTTTAAACCAAGTACATACTGATGCCCTGAACCCTCAAAGTTAATATACACTCGCTCCATAGGGTTATATATTACACAAGCTTACGAATTAAATGGTCAACAACAAGATAAAACTTAAATGCTCATCAGAGCTCACTACAAGAGGAAGTCTTAATAACGGTAAAGTCACAAAATTGGCTTCCTACCGTAAAGCTGCTAGCTCGCTGCCTCAGTTTTGTCACACAACAAACCCGGTAAACTTTTGCAAGCCCGTATGAGTAACTCAAACCACACACAACTCACACCAATCACGAGAATAACTCACACGAATCACGTTTAAATCAATAAACAAAGCACGTATAATATAATTATTAATTTAATAGACTAACTACCGGTCTTTCTTTTTTTCTTTCTCTCTGTTTTTAACCGAAGAGAAGAAGTCTTTCTTTTTCCTATTTTTCACTCTTCTATAAGTCATTAACAAATCTTTAAGTCAGATTGACGATCCAAATTTATGAATAATAATTTCCCAGCTCTTTGTTTATTCCCATTATGAAATAAAATTAATTTCTTCCTATTATGATTCCCTCCTCTCCCGGTAAACACCTGCACCGGTGACATTGATTATCATACTGACTAATCAGGCAAAGAAAATGTCATAGATAAATAATTAAGTTATGTCACAGATGATTAATTTAAGTTGGCCAAACATATCACGTGAATAACAGCCCACATATCACGTGATTGAATCAAGCAAGTTGGCCAAATGAACAGATAAAACTACATGCAAGGCAGCTGTGAGTTGACTCTACGTCGTTTTGTTTTTCTTTTGGATGACTACGACACTGTTAAAAACTTTTAAAAATAAACTAGCGTTTTGAGAGAGTATTACAAGTTTACAACCCAACCCGACTGAATTAAACAATGCAATTACTAATCAGACAAGAAGAACTCAGCAATTGCCGTGTCAAAATGCAGATTAGGGCAGGAGAGAGATCTAAACAATCACATGTGGGTTTTACTCTCTCTCACTTTTTTTTTTCCCTTTCAGCTGGGAACAGGGGTAAAATAGAGTTTTAAATTTTGAACTAAATTATGTGTCGTTAGAGTTTTATCAATTCAGTCCATCGGCTTCTAATTTTATCAGAAAAGTCTCTACACTCTCATTTCTCACTCAATAGGTCTGTTTGGTCAAATTTTGGTGTTAACTCACCCAAAAGTCCCCTTGCCACATCAGCAAGTCAACACCAAAATTTGACTGAGTATTAACGGAATTGACATATTGGGTGAGAAATAAGAGTGCAATGTCTTTTCTGATAAAATTAGAAGCCGAGGGACTGAACTGATGAAACCTTAAAAGTACAGGGTAGTAAGCAAAATTTAGTCCTAAAGTTTTATAAAAATAAGGGGGTGTATTAAAGAATTAGAGCATCTTTAGCAGACTCTCTATTTTAGCTCCTTAGATATTTTGGAGAGCATGTTTAGTTTTTTATATATTTTAATAGCTGCACCAGACTTCTAAGTGGCTCTCCATTATAACTTTTAGGCTTTTAACTATCTCGCTTTTAAATGTAGAGAGCGATATGAGGTTCTCTATAATTTAAACTATTTATTTTAAGTAATTTATAAATACATTTAAACTATTTAATCTTCGTTTAAAAAATTAATATAAATTCAAAACTGGCTAAAATAGAGAGCACTGATGCAGACGTATTTTTAAAGTGGCTATCTATTTTAGCAGCTGCACCAGATTCCTAAATGACTCTCCATTATAACTTTTAGCTATCTCACTTTTAAATATAGAGAGCAAGATGAAATTCTCTATATTTTAAAATATTTATTTTAAGTTATTTTATATAATTTATAAATACATTTAAACTATTTAATCTTCATTTAAAAAAATTAATATAAATTCAAAATTAGCTAAAATAGAGAGCACTGATGCAGACGTATTTCTAAAGTGACTAGCTAAAATGAATTTTTAGTTACTTTAACTAAAATTCAACTCTAAACTGACTAGCACGTTAAATATCTCTTAGGAATATATATATATATATATATATGAAATTTTTACTTATCAAATGATTTGGCATCCAATTTATCAACTACTTTTTTTTTTTTTTTTTTTTGAGGGGACTGGAAGACTGATCCATTGATATAAAATCATACGACCTCACTCGGTCAAGCATGAAGGGTACAAACACCCCTCATATTACAATCATTGCTCAAGTAGTGCACTGAATGCACATAAAAATGACTACTAGCCTAGACTACTGCGCCTTGAACACTAAGAAGCTACAACACCAAAAAAACAGTACATCCGCCTAAGACCCAAATGGTGTACATCAGTACTGATCTTTGGACACATTGTAACGTCCTAGAGAAACAAGGTATACAAGGCCAAGGCCTATAGCACCCAATAAGGGAATTATTGAAACAAAAAAACAAGAAAAAAATTCATGCAACAGTCCAACTTGCCCAAAAGAAAGCAATATCCAAGGCCCAAACCAGCCTAGCCATGCCCAGCCCAGCCTCCACTTCCCTGTGCACCTGCCACACGCACACAACGACGATCCCACCACCACGACTCACCGTGATTGAGGAACTGCCGCCCGCATCAAGGAAGATCACCACCACTGCGATGCCACTGCCACAGAGAAGACACCAAAACAGCCAGACTTGGTCACTTGGGTCCAACCGATAGATCCCAACAAGCCGCCACCGGAAACCCCTCTGAAGACGCCATCACCGCTGCCCGGATCACCAGCCCACGCCGCCCGCGTCGTCCTTGATTCGGTACCCACGGTCGCTCAGCGCAGAGAACGACGACCAGACCTCACCGACCGGCACTGGCAAGCCCGAATATAGCCAGCCTCAAAGCCAAAAGGACCATAACCATCAATACCCGTTCGACAGCGTCACAACGTCGGCGAGGCAGAGCCAACGCTGACGCTAGAGCGCCACTGGACGAGAAAAAACTCGCAAAAGCCTAGGCAAAAGACTGCTCTTCTCTCACCCCAGCAGGCGGCTAGGGTTTTTAGCTAGATTCAACAAATTTTACTACTTGAACTCTATTTTTAAGTACAAAGTGGAGAACAAATGTAAAACCGGACCACGTACCGGAGTTTCAAAATCAGTCACCTCAATCCTAATTAATTAAAACTTACCCAAAAAATAAAAAATTAGGAGCAAGTGGACGTCAGATGGCATTAATTAACCGTTCGTTTTGTAATCGTAAATTAACTAAAGCAACTTGTTCTTAGACATAGCTCATCATTTTCTTATTAATACAACACAACTTAAACTCTACCAATCCCACAACCCAGAACAAACCATCTGCATTGCGCTATAGCTTTTCTGGTCAGCTGCCAAAGGTAAACCATCAAACTTACTTGGCTTGTTTTTTAGACTTAGCAGGTGCAAGTTCACTTCCTTCGATCTCTGTACTTTTTTAGGTGTTTCTCGATTGATATTATATATGTTTTTATCAGAAATTGTATACAACCTTTGTCTCTGGGTTGTGTACGTATATAATTTCCCAATTGACAATGTTAGTTTCTTACATGATCCATGCATGGTGGGAAGTTTGAATTTTCTGCAATTTCTTCTTTAAATTGAACTTTTTCGTTGGTATATATATTTGTTTAGATTGGAATTGTAACTCAATAAGGAAAATATTTTCTATATCCGTTGTCATGTTCACTTTTACAAGGAATCAATCAAATTGAAATCTTATAGCTATTCATCTTGATCAAGTAAATACACAGGCCATCATGATGATTGTTAGTTTCTTTTATACAATATATTGAATGCATAATTAGATGAATTTCATTCAATTGATTGTTTTTTTTTTTGGTAGTGATGATGATTGAAGATTAATTTAAAATAATTGATTTTGATTATAAAAGTACGTGCAAGGTATGAATTCATATAGGTGGATCGGGACAACTTCACCCAAGGATGAATATATGGATTTTCTTCAATTTTATCAGATTCCTGTGTCCTAATTGCGTCTACCGCTTTACCATTCTTAATCTAACTGCCTAATAACCTTTTAGCCCCAAAAGTTACGAGTTTTAGAGGAACTGGTGTATGTATGTACATGCATATTGCATTGGGAGAAAAAAAGTGTGAGAAGTCAACGGTAAACGGTGGTAGTTATTGGATTTTTTTTTTCAATTTTTTCCCATAAGTTCAAAACTCTTGATAAATATCACAACAAATTAGATAATCTCTGGATTTTTCAATAAGGACGCTCTTTTCAAAACATTTTCCTCAATATGCCGCAGTGTTTTTTTGTTGTTGTTGAGAAAAACCGAAATTCATTCATTCATTCAACCAGAAATCATACAGTGGAGGGGACATAAACCACAACCCCACACAACCGTAGTTACAGATACCATCAGGCCAAAGGGCCCAAACTCTAATCACCAGACGCCCATTTTCAGGACTACCTTGAGACATATGACCCCGAAAGTTCCAGTAAACCTTGTAATCAACCGCAAATAAGACAACATCCTCTTCAACACCGTGTCCACAGGTACCAGACCACTTGTAAAGGATCGCATGCCAGCGAATCGACAACAAATGTAAGCCAGAATAGAACCAAATAGTCCTCGTCCTCGGGAATGACACCATTTACATGGTATACCACATAGACCTAATCCTAGCTCCACATAGACCTAATCCTAGCTCAAAGGAGTAGAAACCAAACCCTAGCTCAGAGAAGTAGGGACTTATTAACACAACACAAACCATCAAAACAATAACTGAATAGAAACAACTAAATTCTGAAACAATGGAAACAAAACAACACCAGCAAGGCCTAAAAGCAAAAGCTTGGCCCAACCACCGCTTCCCCCAACACAGAGCACGCGCAATCGACACCCATTAATTCCCACTGCATGTGAGCTCCATCGACACGACTCAGCAACCTTGCCTCACCACGCCACCTCGCTGCATCCCTACATCGCCACTCAGCCTCGCCAAGTTGCAGACAGACACAAAACCCAGTTGACACCCTCGGCTAGATCCAAACCCAGGACTAAACTAGATCCCAAAGGGGATCGCCACTACCTAGTTTCGATCTCCTTCGCCAGATCTGATATCGTCGAGTCGGAAACGCCAGATCCCACCGCTTGAAAGAAACAACACGTTGCTGCGCACCCTCCGTCACCCTTGATCCGAGAAGGACAGAACGATCTGCCCAACCTGAAATCAAACACCCATCCTCCTTCCTTGGACCGTGCCTCTGCTCAGAAGGCCCGCCCTTATTCAGAAACAATATCCCCTCCCGAGCAGGAAGCGCGGCGACGAAATTGCAGACAGCGATCTGCCGGGAGAGAAAACACTCCTTTGGGGTTTTTTCCTTTTTTACTCTATGCCACAGTGTTTTTTAGGTGTAGACTAATGGGAAAATAATTTTCAATCAGTTTTGTTCTTTTGGGTCAATGACCCAAAAAATAAATAAAAATTAAGATAGAGTTACATTTTTCTTTGGTACATTGGATGGGAACAAATTACTGATCTAGTTTCATAGAGGATCTAGAAAGGACCTCCTAAACTTGAAAAGTGAAGATGTTTTTATTTTTAACTTGTAGTTTAATAATCTAAACCATTCATCCTCTAGTTACATACACACATATGAATCCTCCTACGAAAAATTAGTCAAATAAAAAAAAATTTAACCATTTGATTTGCATAATATTCATTTTAATTTTATCTAACATGCCACATTTGCGTACACAATTTTGAATGACCAAATGATTATGAATTTGGTTGATTTTTTGTAGACACAGTTATTGCATAGGAATCTAAAGGAGCAACGGTTGAGATTAAAGCCACTTTTCGGTCACACATCCACATCTTGACCGTTCAGTTTTTAGGTATTAATGTATAGTTCATCTTTGCAAATTTTCAGTCAAATTGATGATCATTAAGGAATTGATAACTGCCTTAAAGCTAGCATAGTTCATATTGGACAGATTCATTTTGTCCATTAGTTTAAACGAGTTAGATACCTTAAATATCATCAATTTATGGTAGGGCAGGCCCTAGCCCGACCCATGATGACCTTAGGCTGAGATATGGTGTTAAAAGGATCCTCCAAAATTTGAATTGTCCAAATAGCCATTAGTTAGTTGAATTGTTAGAAAATAGAATTCATCCAAGAAGCCCAAAACTGTAATTAAAAACAATTAGGTGGCGTTCGGTAACGTTTTCAAGTCATCTTTTTCATTTTATAAAATGAAAATGGCTTGAAAATGCGTTCGTTGGTCTGTTTTCAAAAATGCAGAAAATAATTTTTGAAAATAATTTTTTATTTTACTCGTAAAACAGGAAAACGACAAATAGACGTTTTCACATTTTCATTCTCATATATTAGAAAACATGGAGATATATTTTCCAAAACAAAGAAAAAAAAAGAATGTGCTCTCTTCTTCCATGTTCTCACGTCGCTATCTTCTTCTCAGGTCTCTCTCTCATCTCTAGTCGCAATCTTCTTCGTTTTTGAAAATTGTTTTCGGAATAAGCTACCGGACACATTTTCGGATCTCAAAAATCTAATCTTGTTTTCTCGTTTTTATTTTCAAAATCGGTTTTTGAAAAATCATTTTTAAAAACGTTACCGGACAAGCTCTTAGTTTTTCGTTTTCAACAAAAAGTAAAATTAACTCCATGTTTGAATAGCAGTTAGTATAGAAACTGCTTTTATAATTTTTTTTAAGTTTAATGAAGAGTTTTTCTATTGAGATCTCCATATTTGCTCATTTAACCTCATATGCTTTTTACACCTCCTATTTGCTTTTAAAAAGTAAAATTTACTATCTAAAACTCTTTGAAATACCTAACTTAACATTACTTATAAATGAAATATTCCGAGCATTAAGGATGAGTTTTAGTGCTCCCATAATTGTTTGTTTACCCAAAAAAGAATAACTAAAATGATTATTGAAAAAAAATCATAGCTTGGTACCTAATTAAAAAACTATTACCATCGTTGTTTTTCAAGCCTAATGACCAATGTTTCATATTTTATGGTAGTTGCCGTTTTAGCTAGGTTACAAAATTAAATATGCTCATTCTATTGTTTTTATTTAGCTATATCTTATATGCCGTTTCACATGCTTATTTGGTTCAGTTCACATGATGGCTTACTATCCCTCGTTTCATGATCTTGTTATACTAATGAGAAATATCTTTATATAATTTTTTTCCTATTGCATCATAGTTTTGTTCTTGTATAATTCACTAAGTAATTTTGAATGCATTTTCTTTTGAATCAATTTTTTCTTTGAAAAATTTCATGAATAAAGAAAATGAAAAATGAGATATGAGGTTTGAAAATGAAAATGAATAATAAAAGTACTATGAATTGTGTTTCTATTATTATAAAACTATGGAGAGAGAAGAAAAAAAATATTTTTTCTTCTTAAATTTTGTTGTTTGTAGCAGTATTTTTATATAAAGACATATAGGTCATTTAATAATTAAAAAATAAGAGAGGTCTAGTAAATAGATTAAGAGGTCAGCAATAACATGTGTCATATGAGCACAAGCCTAATATATTATAAATCAATTTTCATAAATGGGGAAAGCTTTCACTTTCTTCATTTTCGTGAATCTCCATAACTAGTATATATAGTGAAAAGCTGAGTTGTAGTTGTACATACTAGGGAAGTCTCCACTAGGTTTGGCACTATCAATTATGATCCCTCAGTACCCCCCCCCAGTACTATACCATGGGCAGGGTTCACAACCCACCATGGCAGGACTCGTATGGGGTGTCACCTCAGCCACCCAGGGCCCAGGGCAAGGCTGGCACAGCCCACCTAATTACATAAACAAGAGAGCTGATGGCATCAGAAGAACAACAACCTATGTCCCACATCGAATATAGGAGAGACTCCTTCCCCGTGCGCGAGTATAAGGGCATTAACACAACCACCTTTGATGGGTAATAACTCATTTACCCACTATTTACTTGATACTTATATATTAGTCTCTCACTCAAGCATCGGAGAGGTGTAAACCGTCCGGTATGGTTTACCCCTCTAACGTTGTATTCTTGATTCAGGGTCTAGGAGTTTAATCGGTGTCCCAGGCGATATAGCATTCTGTGTGAGGTACCTGGAGAAAGCCACCAGAAACATTGGTGCGCCATATAGGGGGAGACGCGTTGAGGATCCGTCATGACTGAGCCGGAAGAAACAGCAGGAGAGGGTAGAAGTGTCGCCCGGGCACTGATATTCTCTCCGGGTACTTCATCAGTAGAAACGCCAAGTGTTGGAAGAGGCATGGTCCCAGATTCTTGGACCCACAGCACCCCGAGGCCCCAGTTCAGGTAGCTCCGGTATCGGAGTTGGAGTTTATGCGAGCGGAGATCGCAGCCTTCAGGGAACAAGCCAGAATTGATCGGGAACAACGAAGAACCGATAGGGAAACAAACCACCTTTCACAACAAAGACTACAGGAGTTGGAAGACGAAAACACCGCGCTGGCCCGAGCGCAGTACAGGAGGCACCAGCACAATGAGGCACTCACCCAAGCCCTGGCTAGAGCATCCCAAATAGCAACAGATGTAAATGTTGCTTCGGTAATGACAGGCCCCGGTCTCGCCCCAACCCCGTTCACAGAAAGCGGTCAGCGGATAATCCAGGTACCGGTAGACTTGCTCCCTGAAAGCTTGAGGCATCTACCACCTCCACCGTTACCACAGCCAGTTCAAAATAACCCACTGGTAACCTACCCAAACATGGCGTTGCTTTTGCAAATGAGCAACTCTTTGCGTGCCCTGCAGGCAAGGGTAGAGGCAACGGAGAGTAGGGACACCCGGAGAGCCCTGACCACGTACGAGGATCGTCCGGGTCCCTTTACCCAAGAAGTCAGAGGCGCCATTCGAGCGAATATATCAAAGCCACTGAAGATTGACTATACGGGAGTTGAAGACCCATACCGACACCTATAGGCCTTCCGATCGCAAACAAACGCCAAGGGGTATACGGATGAAGTGTGTTGTAATATGTTCCAGGAGACCTTGTCAGAGGAGGCTTTGAGTTGGTTCTACGAACTGCCGACCGGTTCATTAGGGAACTTCAGGGAACTTACTGACAAGTTTGTAGCTCGATTCATCTTGCGTAGCGATGCGATACACACCCCAAAGACACACCCCAAAGGGCCTACTGAAAGTCCAGCAAGGGGAGAATGAAACTTTGAAGTCTTTTGTTAACTGATGGCAGGCGGCTACCGCTAAGTGCTGGGATCTTAATAAGGAACTGGCGGAGCTGGCTTTCAGGTGGGGCTTAAGGCGTGGAGAATTTCTCTACGAGATTAATCATAACCCTCCGGCTAACTACGTCGAGCTGATGGCTACGGCCATCAGACACGCCCAGGCTGAATTAGAAATGTATGGGAACACCCCCAGACCAGAGCTAAGGACCCCCGGCCTCGATGGTCAGGGATGAACCACGAAACAGGGAGTGGGTCCATAGTCAAGACCGGTCATCCCATTCCTAGAGCAAGAGAAGCAAAGAGTCCTCGTCCAGGTCTAACAGTTATGGAACCACCCAGCCTCACCAGGAGCAGAGGGCACAACGAGCCCCGCGAACGCCACCCCCACCCCGGTATGAGGTGTTCACTATCCTCAACGCTTCATATGAGACTATTTGGAACGAGAGCAAGGATGAGATACCTGGACCACCACCGAGAAAGTTCCCGAAGAGTAAACTTACCTAGCAGGATACCAGAAGGTTATGTACGTATCACGAGAATGCCGGGCACAATACCAATCTCTGAGTGGCTTTAAAAAATACTATCGAGTGACTTATCCAGAGGGGCAAGCTTCAGTGGTACTTGCCTGCTAAGGAGATAGGAGCTATAGACGTGTACGACCAGATCTTCACGATCCACGGTGGGGGCTCGAAAGAGCTACCTCCCCAGAGGAAGAAGCGAAACTCTAGTTTCAGTCACCTGGAAGTTTTCAACTTCCACAAGGCCCGCTACAAGAGTTAAACATCGGGTGGAAATCCATCACATTCCTGCAGGAGGAGGAAGCTGATCTGAAGATGCCCCATGATGATCCCTTCCTGATCACGCTCCAAATGGACCATTACATAATGTCCCGCGTACTCGTGGATTTTGGGGCCTCGGTTAGAGTATTATTTCGCGACGCATACAAAGCTTTGAACAGGGGAATAGCCAAGCTGTCACAAGATAACGAGCCCCTCATTAGCTTTTCAGGAGATATCATCCAGCCACTCGGATCAGACTACCTATCGATCACGGTAGGGAAAAGTTCGAATTGTTCAACCATCAAAACAGAGTTCATTGTAGTCGACTGTGCCTCATCCTATAATGCTATCCTGGGTCGACCGGCACTCTGGTGTCTAAAAACCTTCATTGCAGGTCACATGCTAGTAATGAAGTGGCACCGCCACCATTCGGGGTGATCAAGCTGCGGCAAGGCAATGGTATTCTTTGACCTTATCTCGTGGCAAAGGAAAGTCTGAGATGTTGCCCGTAGCTACTAACCCTCTGACAGACAGGTACAAAGACCCCAGAGACGATACCAACTATGACGAAGAATGGCCCAGTGCAGTGAAAGACATCGAAGAGGTAGTACTATCGGAGCAGTTCCCAGACAGGACCGTCAAGGTAGGCACCAAGCTGCCTCTGGTAATCAGGGAAGAGTTGATTTCATTCCTCCGCTCTAACGCATCAGCTTTTGCCAGGTCATACGAGGATATGCCCGGTATACCAACTGAGATAGCCACGCATAACCTTAGCATTATTCCTTTCTCGGCAGTTGTAAGACAAAAGCGTAGAGCCTTCACACATGACAAGTACCGGGCTATCCAGGTTGAAGTGAAGAAGTTTATGGCCATCAAATTTGTCAGGGAAGTGACATACCCTCGATGGTTAGCCAACGTGGTCATAGTACCAAAGAAATCTCCGGGATCATGGCACACGTGTGTGGACTACACAAATCTCAACCGAGCATGCCCTAAGGATAGCTTCCCGCTCCCACGAATTGACCAACTAATTGACTCCACTGCTGGATACCGGTTACTCAGTTTCATGGATGCGTTCAGTGGATACAACCAAATTTGAATGAACCCTGCAGACGAGGAGTACACTGCCTTCACCACAAACAAAGGTCTCCTTGCTACCAGGTCATGCCCTTCGGATTGAAGAATGCAAGCGCCACTTATCAGCGACTTGTCAACTCCATGTTTGAAGAAGTCATCGGTACTATCATGGAGTTATACGTGGACGATATGCTGGTAAAAAGTTTAACCTCAGAGGATCACGTAACCAACTTGTCAATTGTTTTCGCCATCATACTACGGAACGGTATGCGGCTTAACCCACAGAAGTGCATCTTTGGGGTCGAGGTAGGAAAGTTCCTCGGGTACATCATTAGCCACAGGGTAATCGAGGCTAATCTAGAGAAGGTGCAGGCTATATTAGACATGGTATCCCCAACCTACCAGAACGAGGTCTAATCTCTTACAGGTAAAGTAGCCACCCTGTCAAGATTCATCTCCAGGCTGACGGACATGTGTACTCCTTTCTTCAGGCTGCTAAAGACCCAGCACGTAGAGGTAATAGCTTGGACCGCTGAGCACGAAGCTGCTTTTCATGGCCTAAAGGCATACTTAGCCGAGGTACCTCTACTTTACAAACCTGTCCCAGGAGAAATGCTCTACATTTATCTTGCGGCATCTTCGTCGGCCTTGAGCTCCGCTCTGATTAGGAAAGACTTCGATTGCGAGTACCCGATGTACTACGCTGGAAAAGGTTACACTAGTGCAGAATCCAGATACCCAGATGTTGACAAAATAGCATTGGCCCTCCTAGTATCGGCCCGGAAGCTTAGACATTACTTCTAGGTACACTCGATCACCGTTTTCACTAATCATCCATTGAGGCAGGTTCTGCAGAAACCAGAGACGTCGGGCAGGTTAATTAAATGGGCCATCAAATTGGGGGAATTCGACATCAAGTACCAACCCGGACAGTTATTAAGGGCCAGGCAGTGGCAGATTTTTTTTCCGAGTCAATTCCCTCTCATAACCCGCCCCCGAGATCCCTTGGGCCACCAGCCCCGGATCCACCTCCACCAAGCACTTGGCGGTTGTATGTTGATGGAGCGTCTAACAAAAGGACAAGTGGCGCCGATATCCTGCTAATTAGCCCGGACGATCAAGTCTACGAGTATGCCCTCAAATTTGCCTTCAAGGCATCCAACAATGCCGCAGAATACGAGGTACCCATAGCAGGTCTACAGATTTCCCGGGAACTAGGTGTCCAGCACCTCAATATATTCAGCGATTCTCAGTTAGTCGTGAACCACGCCAGTGGTAACTTCGAGGTAAAGGAGCCCCATATGTCCTCCTACCAGGCCTTAGGTCGGGCATTGGTTCAAAGATTTACCTCCTACACTCTCAGCCAAATACCGAGAGCAGAGAACGACAAGGCAGACACCTTCTCTAAGATTGCGGCAACTTTCCGAAGTCCTACCTACGGGGCCACCAAGGTCGAAATACTAGAAAGGCATAGCACTTCTAAAACAGTGTCAAAAATATTCACAGTGGACCACACAGCCTCCTGGATGGACCCAATCTTAAAGTACATGGTGGATGGTCTAGCACCGGACGATAAGGTCGAGGCCAGGAGACTCCAGTTAAGGTAAGCTCGATACACGATCATGAACGGAAAGTTATGCAGAAGAGGTCACTGCTTCCCCAACCTGAAGTGTGTAACACCGGAGGACGGCCACAAAATAATGATGGACATACACGCTGGTGTATGTTGTAACCATGCTGGAGCCCGGTCACTTAAACACAAGACCCTAAGAGCAGGATATTTCTGGCCAACTATGTCGGCCCTAACTCAAACAATATCTAGTTCTTGCCACAAGTGCCAAATGTATTCAAATATCCCAAGGGCACCACCCATTGCCCTTTCCATCCTCCTTGCACCTTGGCCATTCTGCCAGTGGGGCCTGGACCTAATAGGAAAACTTCCCACAGCGGTGGGACAATTCAAATACGCCATTGTCGCTGTAGACTACCAAACAAAGTGGGTAGAAGCATAACCTCTTGTCGTTATCACCACGGAAAAGGTAAAAAACTTCCTGTGGAAGAACATCTACTGCAGGTTTGGGGTCCCGGACACCATAGTCAAGGACAATGGTACCCAGTTCGACAATGACGAGTTGAGGGCTTACACCGAAAACTTAGGCACTAGAATCCTCTATGCATCCCCGGCTCACCCCCAGACCAATGGTCAGGCCGAAGCTGTCAACAAGATAATCAAGAAGTTGCTGGAGAAGAAGCTCGATGAGGCCAAGGGTCTTTGGGCTGCTAAACTCCCGGAGGTATTGTGGGCTATCAGGACCACGGCAACAGAGACCACCGGAGAGACCCCCTTCTGCATGGCTTTCGGATCTGAAGCGGTTCTCCCCATTGAAACACAAATCTAGAGTCCCAGGATCGAATACTTCAACGCGGGTACCAACTCAGAGGGCGTACAGCTCGATGCTGATTTACTCGAGGAACGTAGGGATGTGGCACACATGTACAACTTGGCAAAGAAGCGGAGGATAGCTCGTTATTATGATGCCAAGGTACAGTCCCGGACATTAAAGTTGGGAGACTGGGTCATGAAGCAGGTCTACCCAGAGCCCCGTGGGCTGGATCCATCTTGGACAGGCCCTTACGAGATCGTCAAAGTGGTAGGCCCAGCAACCTTTTACATCCGGGACACTGACGGAGTCGTTTCCCGGCATCCATGGAATACTCAGCGGCTACGGTACTATTACAAGTAGCTCCCAGAGCATCTTGTCCTAGCTTTTGCTTTTTGACCATACAGTTATGGCAAGCTACCCATCGGGTACTTATTCTGTATTAACCACCATGTGGTACTTGAATGGAAAAATGAATTATTTAGACCATTTCTAGCACTCTTTTACCTACACCGGGCATTCCCGGACATAACTATTATCAGTTACTCTATCCGGTAATAAGTGATGCAAGTAAATGCTCAAGGCTAGGTATAAAACCCTAGAAATTTTAATTTCTTTCCAATTCCCATTCAAGTTCAAACATTTCCATTCAAAAAAAAAAAAAGTAAAAACCCGGACAACCGGGCAAAGGAATTAAGTCATTGTTCAAGACAAGGATAATTTCTA
>LYNE01001591.1:39381-65233 GCA_001662545.1 Rosa x damascena | reverse complement strand
AGAAGCATTGAATTGAATGCAGTGCAAACTTAGCAACTTACCCCGTGAGAATAGAGCTGTTCTGAGAGTTTCGAAGTGAAAAAGGAAGTATCTTCAAGTTGCAAACCCACAGTGGAGTCCGTGAGTGTAATTGTATAGAAGTTTCAAAGTCAGACTACTAAAATACTAAAAATGTGATATCCCATGTGTAGTTTGATACAGTAATTTAGATTCTGCAGTGGTAATTAATATATTCTGGTTTTTATGGTTTTTTTTTGGATACGTATTACCCTAAAGCTGAGAATAGTATACATTTTTTCTTGCAGTTGCAGACTTGCAGGCATTAAGTTTGCCTGTTACAATTAATTTTGCCTGAGGTATTTCATCCATACATAAATGACTAAAACATAGCTCGAAATTAGTATATTGGTTGGGATTTGGGAACAACCTCATCATCAATATGAACTGATGAAGTATCGAGAAGTATACTCTGATCAACAAGATAAAGAAAGTTAAAGAAGGTAGTGACCGACTAGATGTCAAGCTCACAGTTACAGAGGCAGCTGCAAACTCCACAAATCAAACGCATCTGTATTCTGTAAAAGCTGCATATTGGCTTTTGCCACGACAAGATATAGGTCCATTGCTTCATTTGTGGTCACACTTTCTGAGGTTCTGAAACTCCAACCATTATCCTCTACCTCAGCAATAAGTATTCGTTACTGTTACTTTAGCCACAATAATCCCAAATTGAAATGCTGCAGAGCCATTTATTGATATAGAAGAAGGAAAGCATACTAATTTGAGAGATTTTGGTAAAATATTGTACTCATTTAACCTCCCAGGTGACTAAAGTAGAGGAATATCCTCATGTTTGATGGATAATTCTAGGGTGTACATGTTTGGAGTTTAAAAAAAAAAAAATTTATCCCCACACATCCCACTTTAAAATCCTATCGATCTCATTCATGATGTCTATGAGATTTAGATATGTGACCCTTATGAGATTTAGATATGTGACCCCTATAATATCTGTTATTATGAATGACTAACATGCTAGCTTATCGGCGTACATATTTAGATGTTATACATATAGTTACCATTTCAAGGACATGATTATTTAAACTATAACTTACTTCTCCAATAAGAACACATTATTTACCTTAATGAAAGTTTTTTCTCAATTACCATTTAACTTAGCACTTTCTTTTTTGACGTGAAAATATTTGCATTAAGGCCCAGAGAGCACAAAGCAGACTGAACCGAAAGAAACTAAGCCCAGCGAATGGAAAAACCAAGCATAGTTACAAGACAAGGCCACTAGAGGCAAGACTAGATAAGCCTAACCAAATAGAAAGAAAAAAGAGAAACAATAGAACGAGAAAAAACACTGCAGTGCACTGAACTGTTGAAGGAATATCGATTTAGTGTGCCTTATCAAACTAGGAGTAGCAATAGGAGAGAAGGTTCTAGATTTCCCAATCCTACACGGATTGGTATTCCTTGTAACATTAGAACTAGCACTTTGTAATCCCTGTATATAGGGCTCCTATTCTCAATAATAACAACACATCTCTCTCATCAATCTCTCTCAAATACATTATACTTAAACATGAACTATTATGTCCTTCGTCAAAACATTTTATATTAGTAAGCATATCTTAACATATATATAGAATCACATATGTTGTCTAAATGGGTGAAAAGGAGTATTGTGCAGATTATACTTGTACAGTCGTACTTGTAATTCTCCACTCCTTAGCTTAAAGTTAAATTTTTCACATGGAAGTGAGTCCATATTACAATGGTTAAATTTAGTCAAGCAAACTCAAATTGAGTCAAATCATACTTAATTTGTGCCTTATGAACATATATTATTTTCTTTTTATTCTAGTGCAAGTGTGCAACTACGCATTCTTACGCTATCTCACAGAAAATAAACAAGAATTAAGTATGTCCTTCACAATCTGTCAAATGGAATACTATTATTGTTTAGAAGATACAGAGACCATGATAATCTTCAAAATTCACAGATTGGAGAATGCACTATTATGTTTTCATTTTTCACTATTGACAGAGGACTACATGCCCCTCGGTGCCGACGAAAGCACACAACAGGGATGAACTGCATTATCAGAGCCTTACCAAACACATTTAAAATAGTGGCATATATAGTTGCTGATTAGAAGAAAGGTTAATTGTTACGATCTGAATACCTGATGAACTTATGTGATCGATATATACAAAGTTACAAATCATACGAGTTCAGAGTTATACCATTCAAGAGGTAGGAGGAATACTTGGAGAGGGTTCGGGGGGATCCAAAAGAAGCTGAAATCCAAAGGCTCGCTCCTTGGGCAATCTGCAATCCCAATAGTAAATGAAGATCAAATGCTGAAATAAATGCCGAAACGTAACACAAACATTGCAACGAGAAAACCCATCACCACTTCTACCAACCTGTGTTAGGTAGGAAAAGCCCTCTGCCCAACCTTGTAACATTGATATGGCCCAACCAATTAAAAAACCAAAGGGAAAAAGAAGGAAAAGATGTGTGTTTTCAAAAATAATAGTGATTTGAAGACATGTTGCTTCTTCTTTGGAGTGTCACGTTTGTCTGCAACCAGATGAATCATTGAGCATGCCCTTCTTACTTGTCCATGGACGCTTAAAGCATGGTTGCTCATCCCTTTTCTTATAAAATACCCCTCCAAGCTAATACCTCTTTTGATGAATGGTTGTTTTCTGTTAGTCAAATGGATACACATGCTGATTTTGGTACTCATATTTCCTTCTTCCTTTGGCGGATTTAGAAACATAGGTGCGATTGCTTCTTCAAGAAATTGTCTTCAAATCCAATAGGGATTGCTTTGTCTACTTATCAAGTTGCTAGTGAGTTCCTTGCAGCAAACAAAATTACTCATTCTCGTGATCAAGCTCTTCAACTGAGCTCGAATAGTCACAGATCAAAATGGATCCCTCCTTTTGGTACTGTTATTTGTATCAATCCGGATGCTTCATGGCATCATGATTCCCTCTCTTGTGGCGTGGCAGCATTAGCTAGGGATTGTACAGGTTCTTGTTGCGAGAAGAGCAGTGAAATTGCTAGCCCCTTCCCCAATGGCAACTGAGGCCTCTTGGCAATTAATCAGGGAGGCAATGTACCTAGCAAGCTCTTTTCCTAACGTAGATATTGTCATATCCTCAGATTCTCATGGTCTCATTGATGTTATTAACAAGCACTTATCTGTTCCAGATTGGAAAGCCTCAACATTCCTCACTCAAGTCCGGTACCTCTCTTCAACCGGGAATGTTAACTGGCCATGGATCAGTAGAAAAGCTAACAAGGCAGCTCACCTTGTTGCTTCGTTGGTTCATAGCTGGAAGTGTCCTACGGATTGAGTTCTCCAACCACCTTCCCCCTTAGTTGACATTTTACTGTTTGATGGTTTGCCAGGTCCTCCGTTTGTTTAGGAGTGGATCTGGTGTCATATGTTTTGTTGTTCTGCTTGGGTTTTTTCCCCTTGCTTTAATGTTTATGGTTCTTATTGCCAAAATAATAATAATAATAATAGTAATATGTTCAAGTAAAACCCTAATTTGTGTTTGGCCCAAACTTTAGATTACTTTTTTTTTTTCGAAGTGCTCGTGAGCAAGAAAATATATTCATAAGCCAGAATAGGCCGTTACATGCATTTCCGCTGCCATCAGACAGACAAGAAGATAGTGGTAGTACCCACAGTGGTACATAGAAATAGGCCTACTCATTGTACAATGACATACGTAGAAATATAATAAGAGCCCCCGTTGGTACTACGCCGGAGGTGCTAAAAGGATCCAACCCTCCCAATCTAACTATGACCCAGTAATCTAGTCGCCTAGAGACCTCAATTGGTGTACAACTAGAGACACTGAGAATTAAGTCGACAAGACCAAAACCAATAGCTAAAGCTAGATGCAGACAAGTGCCTAGACTGTCCCTGAAAATAGGAAATTATTGAAACAAAACTGACTAAACAAAATAAATAGGGTCTAGGTCAAACAACCTAGCCCAAAATCACAGCCCAACAGCCCAAGAAGAAGACCCCAGCTCAGGCCCAAACAATGAAAGCTTGACCCAAGCCCATCGTCCAACTGCAGTCTCCAATGGACGACCGCTGCCACCCAAAAACCAAATCCCGCCACCGCAATCGGCACCAGCCCTCGCCACTGCCACTGACTCCAGCCTCGCCGCCGCACCGCAAGCCCCAGCCTCGCTGCCTCAAACCAGGTCGAAGCCGGACCGGCCCAAGCCCATCGTCCAACTGCAGTCTCCAATGGACGACCGCTGCCACCCGAAAACCAGATCCCGCCACCGCAATCTGCACCAGCCCTCGCCATTGCCACTGACTCCAGCCTCGCCGCCGCACTGCAAGCCCCAGCCTCGCTGCCTTAAACCAGGTCGAAGCCGGACCGAACCACGTCGAAACCAGTCCAAAGCAGCTCGATCCGAACTTCGCTGCCACCGTCCAACCCCTCCACCACGCTGCCGATCATGGAGATCCAGCAGGTGCCTCATCGCCCCTCGACCCGCGTTGCCCCGCCTCCCACTGAGCCCAAGATGTCTGCCGATGCTCGTCGCCAAAACCATCCAGTGCCGGACTAGAGCTGTAATCCCTCTCCAAGAAACTGCCGCACCACTAGTTTTCAAATTCCCGTCCGGCAGTCGCATCGAGCAGGCGAGGCTAGCCAATGCCGCCCAAGCACGCCGCCGGACAAGAAGAAAAGTTGCAACCCTAAACCAAAAGCGATTCCGAGTTTTGTGGAGCACTCAGCACTACGTTTTTACTCTATACATAATTTTAAACTCTAGGTTACTTGACCTAGTGGTAATAGGGTTTAATATAGAATAATCTAGAGATTATCTTTCATTGTATGATTCGAACTCTATGTTTTGTAATCCTCTATATAAAGAGGCCTCTATTATCAATGAGAATACACAACGATTTTCTCTCAATTTATGATTCCCTAAAACACGTTATCAGCACGAATCCCTAACCCTGAAACCTAAATTCGTAGCCTTCAAATACCAGAAACCACCACCACCCACCTTGAAGATCTCCACTCCAGGTTTCCAAAACCGGCGGCCCCACCCCCAAAACCGGCCGGAAAACCACCAAACCGACCCCAGGAAGTGACGCAAACTCCTCTGCCCGGTTCAAGGCTGTTTCCTCCGTCTCTGACAACTGTAATCCACCACCTGTAGCGCACCGATCCCAGACACCCGGAACCGACCTGAAGTCACCTGAACCGGCCACCAGAAGCTACTGCCTCCCTAAACCGCCACCTGCATCTCAGCCTCTGCTCCAACTCGCTGATATAGGTCCAGCCCAGCCCAGAAGAAACCCTAGGCCCAGAAGCACAGTAGGATCTCGGCCCAAAGTCAGAAGCCCAAAAGCCTAGCAGCTTGAAGCCATCTGATGTCAGCCTTGCGTCAGCATCCAGTCAGCCCTGCCGCTTCAGCAACCGATCCGCCACGTCAGCAATCGACTGCCACATCATCAGAAGGTGCCACGTCAACAACTCGGTCAACCACCGCCGACGACTTTTCCGGTCAACTTCTGGCCACTTTCCTGCGACTTTTCCGGTCACTTTTCCAGCGACTTTTTCGGACCAATTTTTTGGTCAAGATTTCCGGCAATTTTTCAAGGTAAACTTTTCTAAAAGTTCCCCTTTTTGAAGTTTTTATTACTCTTCTCTTCTTTTTCTCGGAGACTTCCAACCTCTCTTCTTCTACCCCCCTTTCTTCTTCATAGGGGAGACCAAAAGCCGAACTGTGGGGGTTCGTGCTAATTCCAAGCTTGGAGCTTGTAGAATCCTCCAAACTTAGAGTTTGTTGAGAAGAAAAACGATCAACCACATACATCATTGTTTCAATCTAATCCAAAACCCCTCTTGGAATCGGATTTTCTTGGAAGCGACTACGCTCAGAAATTTAATAGTTTTTCATGGTAGCCTTTTTCGCTCCGAAACTAACCCTAATCTTGTGTTGTTTTTCAGGATGAGTTATCTGAACAAGTTGAACTTTGTCCCACTGGAGACAACTGGCGCAGGATACCATAGGTGGATCCGAGATGTGCGCCAACATCTTAAGGCTGATGGACTTCTGGAAGCCATCCAAGAGCCTAGTCAGAACGTGCTCTCCATTGAGCAAGCTACTGCTTTTGAAGCAAATCAAACTAAAGCCATCATTCTCATGACAAGGCACATGAATGATGCGCTCCAAAGTGAATACCTCAATGAGGAAGACTCCAGAAAACTACCGGTGGAACTTGAGCAGCGATTTGGCAACATTCGTGACTCCCTGCTTCCTGATTTAGAAGTGAGATGGCATAGCCTCCGCTTTTGTGATTTCAAGTCTGTGCTTGATTATAACTCAGAAGCTGTTGGGTCAAACTCCTCTACGGAATTTTTCACCTCCAACTCTTCATATCAAGTCTCTAATGGAGTTTTGTGGCCAAGTCATAACTGATACGATGTTGATCGAGAAGACTCTCTCTACCTTCCCCGTCTCTGACCTGATGATTTCAAAGAATTATCGGATTGATGTGAATGCAGGACGTATCACAAGTTTTCATGAGATCATTGGCGCCATGAACATAGCTGAGAAGCATGACAATATCCTTGTGAAAAACTATAATGCTAGACCCGTGGGAACCAAGTCTATTCCGGAGTCTAACTATAGTCGCACCCCTAAGGGAGGACTCAAGGAGCGAAACCCTAAGAGTAGGGACAATTCTGGACGTTCTGGTCCATATTCTCGCCCAAAAGAGGAAGGAAACCGCCAAGAGAGGCGTACACGGAACCGTGGAGGTCAACGTGTGAAGAGAGAGAGAGGCGGAGCCTCCGACCATGGTGGTAACGCCACCAAGAGCAATGGTCGTCTAAATCCCGCCCCAAAGGCGCCTCGATCAAGGGAGCCTGACCATAATGATGTTTGTTTTCAATGTGGACCAACTGAACATTGGGCTAAAGCATGTAAAGCACCCCAGAATGTTGCAAACGCATACAAGACGTATCGTGAAGCAAGGGAGGCAAATTACATGGAACAAGAAGATCAAGATGGCAATCTCGATCTAAGGGTGGAAGACTACAAGGATCAAGACCGAGAAACTAGCGATTTTGATTAAGTCTTTTTATTTTCCAAGAGATGTAGGCAATTGCCATATTATTTTTGTAGTAGATTCCAATGGTATTAGTCCTTCTTCAAAGTAGGTGTACTCAATGTAAGTGTGATGTGTAGGAAGGTTTTGAGATAAGTGGTACTTAAGTGAGCTTTGCTCCACCGACATCTCTCTACTCGCCTGGTCACATTTACATTGGAATTACCGAAAGGAGTTAGACGACTACCATTGTTTTGCATTAGCTAGTTTATTGGATTAGATTTTCTTTGGTTAAAGAAACGATGATGTAATTCCGGTTGGTTTATTAATAAAAGTTTAGTTCTTTTCTTTATGACTCCTTTTTAATTATGAGCTTTTCTTTTAGGAATGGATGAACTACAATGTCTTGCAGATAGTGCGACTACGCACACCATTCTACGACATAGGCAATTATTCTTAGAGATGTTGCCTACATATTCCTCTGTGACTACGATGGCTGGGCCATCAGGTTCAAGGGCACAGAATGGCCCAATTCCTATTGCCAAATGGCACCTTGATTAAAGTCACTGAAGCTCTCTACGCTCCTAAGGCAAATCGAACCTTATTGAGCTTTAAAGATATAAGAGCCAACAGATTCCATGCGGAAACGCATACTGAGAACGGAAAAGAGTTCCTTTGCATTACCTCTAATGATTGCGGACGGAAGCGCATCTTAGAGAAGCTTATGTGTCAATCTAGTGGACTTTATGTCACTACAATTCGACCAATTGAATCCAACAATGTGATAAGAGAAGATCTCTTGGATTCTGACACATATTGGCTTTGGCATGACCTACTAGAACATCCTGGTCGTGATATGATGCTCCGTATTCTAAAGACTTCATACGGACATCCATTCTTCAGAGTGAGAAGAAGCAAGAATCGAAAATTGATTCCTGGACTTCGCAAGACCGTAACAATTGTAGCATCTAGCGCTGCAGCCTTCTTGGGGAGCCATAGGGCCGCCCAAGTCCCATGTGATGACACCATCAATGGCTCCAATCATGAGCATGACGCCATGGTTGTTCCTCCCAAAGGCCATGACACCATACACACTAATTCCCTTGGCTCTAACGCCATATTGGGAGCTGTAGTCACACATTTTGCTTCTAATAGCGCTACAGACGCTCATGCCCAACCAAAATCCTCATTGGTTGCTTTTAAGGCCCCTCGCTCATTTTACAAAGTCTGTTCCTTCGGGAAATTAAGACCGAAACCGTCCTATGCAAAGGATCCCAAAATACTCATTCCGTTCTTACAGAGAATCCAATGTGATATCTGTGGACCAATTCAACCATCATGCAGACCTTTTAAATACTTTATGGTATTGGTTGATGCGTCGACATGCTGGTCACATGTCGCACTGTTGTCCACTCAAAATGCTGCTTATGCTAAACTTCTCGCCCAGATTATCCGTCTACGGGCTCACTACCCTGACCATCTAATTAAGTTAATTCAACTTGATAATGCTAGGGAGTTTATATCAAAAACATTCGATGACTATTGCATGTCACTGGGGATTGATGTAGAGCATCCAGTTCCCCATGTTCATACCCAAAATGGTCTCGCAGAAGCCACTATCAAACAACTACAGATGATAGCACGGACATTGGTTATGCGCACCAATCTCCCTGTTTCTGCTTGGGGATATGCAATATTGCATGCAGCGACGCTAATTCATCTACGACCCACTGCAACCCAATCTTACTCTGCGTTACAGCTAGTGACTGGGTACGAGCCTGATATCTCGCATTTACGCATTTTTGGGTGTCCATTTATGTGCCTATTACACCGCCACAGCATACTAAGATGGGTCCACAACGACGAATGAGCATCTATGTTGGCTATGAATCTCCAACTATTGTCCGCTATCTTGAACCCTTGACAGGCGATCTCTTTACAGCTAGATTTGCAGATTATCACTTTGATGAGACAGTCTTCCCATCGTTAGGGGAGATAAGAACACAGACGTTCAACAGGAATGACAAGAATTGCCGTGGTTTGTCCCCATTATGTCTCATCTCGATCCCCGTACCACACAGTCCGAACTTGAAATGCGAAGAATAATCGAGCTCCAGAACATAGCAGAAACTCTGCCTGATGCGTTTTCTGATTTGCTAAAGTGACGAGATCACACATACCTGCTGCAAACGTGCCTGCAAGGATCAATGTCCCGAATACTGGACATCACAGCACTCCTTTGACACCAGGAGATGGCGCCATTGCCCAGTATGGCAATGATGTGGCGTCTATGGTCGTAGGTCCCACAAGGAAGCGCGGTAGACCGATTGGTTCGAGGATACTCGCCCTAGAAAGAGAGCGAATGAGGCACAAACAAATCCTTTGATCATCGATACTCAAAATCAGTCCCATGAGAATGTTCCAGATTATGGTTATGTCCAAGAGACATCATTGGGGGACGCCTCAATGTTAGAACCTATCCCTGAGAACGTAGAGATCTCTGTGAATTACACTAGTGTACATGAGATGTGGGAAAGAAGCTCCATCATCATTGATGATGTATTCACGTATTCAGTGGCGCGTGAGATTATTGAGACCGATGATATCGAACCACGCTCCGTTGATGAATGCCAACGTAGAGCTGATTGGCCAAAATGGAAAGATGCGATCCAGGCAGAACTTGATTCTCTAGCGAAAAGAAAGGTATTTGGAAAAATCGTGCCAATACCGCCTAACACCAAACCAGTTGGTCACAAATGGGTATTCGTTAGAAAGCGTAATGAGAGAAACGAGATTGTATGATACAGAGCTCGCCTTGTGGCGCAAGGCTTCTCACAGCTCCCTAGAATCGACTACGAGGAGACCTATTCTCCCGTATGGACGTAATAACGTTCTGCTACCTTGTCAGTTTGGTAGTTTCTGAAAAACTGAATATGCAGCTTATGGATGTGGTTACTGCGTATCTACATGGGGATCTAGATATAGAGATATACATGAAGATTCTAGATGGAATTCAGCTACCCAAATCAAGTGGCTCTAAACCATGGAGCGCGTTTGCGATTAGATTGAAACACTCACTATATGGATTGAAACAATCCGGACGGATATTGTATAACCGTTTAAGTGACTACTTGATTGGTAAGGGATATGTCAACAATGAACTATGCCCATGTGTGTTCATAAAAGGGACAAGTTCCGGATTTGCAATAGTAGCGGTTTATGTCGATGACATGATATAATTGGCACCCTTAAAGAGTTAAGGGAAACCGCTAAACACTTGAAATCCGAGTTTAAGATGAAAGATCTTGGGAAAACACGGTTTTGCCTCGGTTTGGAACTTGAGCACCGTAGAGATGGTATCCTGATTCATCAATCAGCTTATACCCAAAAGATGCTTAGGCATTTCAACACTGATAAGATTAAGCCTTCACGCACCCCAATGGTCGTCCGTAGTCTTGATTCAAAGAAAGATCAATTCCGTCCAAAAGATGACGACAAAGAAGTGCTAGAGGCAGAAGTGCCCTACCTAAGTTCAATAGGCGCATTATTGTACTTACCACAATGCACAAGACTGGATATCTCATTCGCTGTGAACTTGCTAGCTAGATATAGCTCAGCGCCAACACGACGCCATTGGACTGGTGTTAAAGATATCTTTCGAGACCTAAGTGGTACGATCGATATGGGCTTGTTCTATCCCTACAGAGAGACGCTGGATTCAGACCCATCAAGTGCCAGGGACGCCAAACATGGTGGACTGCGCTCCCCCTCCCCATCCCAAAACGATATAAGTGTTTTGAAAGGTTTTGCTAATGCTGGGTACCTCTCTGACCCACACAAAGGTCGCTCCTAAACTGGTTATGTTTTCACCATGGGAAAGACCGAGATATCTTGGAAGTCTACAAAGCAGACCTTAGTCACTACCTCTTCAAATCATGCAGAGATTATTGCTCTTCACGAAGCAGTTCGTGAATGTGTATGGCTTCGATCCATAGTTACGCATGTTCGAAGCAATTGTGGTCTGAAGTCTACCACAGATGCGCCAACGAGCATTTATGAGGATAATGCTGCTTGCATTGAACAAATGAAGCAAGACTACATCAAAGGCGACAACACCAAGCATATATCGCCTAAATTCTTCTACAATCAGCAACAACAGAAGCTCCTCAAGATCATAGTGAACCAGGTTCGATCTGAGGACAATGTGGCAGACTTTTTTACTAAGTCATTGCCCAAAACACGTTCGAGAAACATGTGGCAAGAATTGGCTTGCGAAAATTATCTGAGCTCCCATAATCGTAGTCATCAAGGGGAGGCACAGACATCAGGGGGAGATGTCTACATGTTTGTCTCGAGGCGTGAAGGGTGTGTTGTGCTCTTTTTCCCCTTCGACAGAGATTATTTTTGTCCCACTGGGTTTTTGTTACTCGGCAAGGTTTTTAACGAGGTAACGAGAGAAGCACCTCGTTTGGGCAATGCAAGGGGGAGTGTTCAAGTAAAACCCTAATTTGTGTTTGGCCCAAGCTCTAGGTTACTTGACCTAGTGGTAATAGGGTTTAATATAGAATAATCCAGAGATTATATTTCCTTGTATGATTCAGACTTTATGTCTTGTAATCCTCTATATAAAGAGGCCCCTATTATCAATGAGAATACACTGCAATTTTCTCTCAATTTCTGATTCCCTAAAACATAATAATAATAATAGTAGTAGTAGTGAACAATCTATAAATATATAGGGCCCTTTCACTAAGGGATCCCTTTTTTTGGTCTTTTTTAGGGATATGCATTATACAAACTTTTCGATTACATTTTGACATCTCAACCGTTCATTTTTTATGTCATAATGTGTAGATCATTTCTGCAAATTTTCAGCCAAATCGATGATCGTTAAGATATCAAACTAGATTAAATCAATGGACGAACCAAATATGTCAAACTTGAACCGTTCATACTTATAAGTTTTGAATGCCTTAACGATAATCAATTTGGTTGGAAATTTGCAGAAATTATCTACACATTAGGACCTAAAAACTAAACGGTTGAGATGTCAAAATATGATCGAAAAGTTGGTCAAATGCCTTATCCCTAGAAAAGACCAAAAAAGTGGATCCCTCACTAGAAGGGCCATGTATACACACACACACACACACACACATATATAATATATATATATATATATATATATCTGTTTTAGGGAAACGATATTTGAGAGAGAATTGTTGTGTATTTCTCATTAATAATAGGGGCCTCTTTATAGAGACGATTACAATGCATAGAATCTGAATCGTACAAGGAAAGGTAATCATACAATGAATGGATATCTCTAAGATATTCTCCGAGATTCTCTCTAATTAAAACTCTATTACCACTAGGTCAAGTAACCTAGAGTTTGGGTTAGACACAAATCAGATTTACTTAAACACTCCCCCTTGTGTCGCCCAAACGCGGTGCTTCTCTCGTTGCCTCGTTAAAAACCTTGCCGAGTAACAAAAACCCAGTGGGACAAAAATAACCTCGGTCGAAGGGGAAAAAGAACACAACGCACCCTTCACTTTTCGAGACCATACATGTAGACATCTTCCCCTAATGTCTGCATCTCCCCCTTATGACAACAGTCATGGGAGTTCGGATAACGTCCGCAAACGATGCTACCAACACGTTTCTCGAAAGTGAAATTTAGGCAATGACTTAGTGAGCAAGTCTGCCACACTATCCTCAGATCGAACCTAGTTCACTTTGATCTTGAGGAGAGTCTGTTGTTGCTGATTATCCTTGGTGTTGTCGCTTTTGATGTAGCCTTGCTTCATTTGTTCAAAACAAGCAGCATTATCCTATACGCTCGTAGGCTCATCTATGGTAGACTTCAAACCACAATTGTTCGAACATGCGTAATTATGGATCCAATCCATATACATTCACGAACCACTTCGTGAAGAGTAATAATCTCTGCATTGTCCAAAGTTATAGCGACTAGGGTCTATTATGTAGACCTCCAAGATATCACAGTCTTTACCCATGGTGAACACTTAACCAGTTTCGGAATGACCTTTGTATGGGTCAGAGAGATACCCAATATCAGCAAAACCTTCCAAAACACATGTCGTTTTAGGATGAGGATAATGGACGCAGGCCAGTGCTGGCGGCGTTCCTAGTGTGTGATGGGTCCGAATCCATTATCTCTCTATAGGGATAGAACAAGCTCATATCAATCGTACATCTCAAGTACTGAAAGATATCTTTTACACCAATCCAATGTCATCGCGTTGGCACAAAGCTATATCTAGCTAACAAGTTCATGGCAAATGAGATGTCTGGTCTTATGCATTGAGCTAGGTACAATAATGCGCCTAATGTACTCAAGTAAGACACTTATGCCCCTAGCACATCTTCATCATCATCCTTCAGACGAAGAGGATCCTTTTCAGGATCAAGACTATGGACGATCATGGGGGTGCTTGAAGGTTTGACCTTGTTAAAATGCCTAAGCATCTATCAATACGATGCTCAAGTTCCAAACAGAGACATAATCGTGTTCTCCCAAAATCCTTCATCTCAAACTCGGATTTCAAGTGTTCATTCCCTTAACTCTTTAAGGGCTTCTAATGAAAATCATGTCTAACATGAACCGTGATAGAATCTGAAACTTGTAATGGAAACGCGCGAGCATATCCCTTCCCAATCAAGTTGTCACTTTACTGAGCATTTCAATCTTATTGCAAACGCGCTTCGTGGTCTAGAGCCACTTGACTTGGGTAAATGAAGTCCACCATGAACCTTCATGTATATTCCCTATCTAGATCCCCATAGAGATACGTAGTGACCATATTTGTAAGCTGCATGTTTAGTTATTCGGAAACTACCAAACTGACAGGTTAGTGGAGTGCAATGACATCCATTACGAGAGAATATGTCTCATTGTAGTCAATTCCAGGGCGTTTTATGAGAAGCCGTGCACCATAAGGTGAGATTGCCATATCTTTTTCTTCCTACGCTTTCTAATGAAGACCAATTAGTCAACAGGTTTTATGTTAGGAGGTGTTGGCATCATTGGCTCAAAAACCTTCCTCTTCGTTAGAGAATCTATCTTAACCTGGATCGCATCTTTCCATTTAGGCCAAATTTCTCTACGTTGGCATTCATTTATCAACGGAGCGTGGTTTGATATCATCAGACTCAACAAACTCATGTGCATCGAAATGCGCCACTATATCATCAATTATGATGGAGTTTCTATCCCACGTCTCATGTACACTAGTGTAAGTTTCATAGAGCTCTATATTCTCATGAATAGGTTCTGACGTTGAGGCGTCCCCCAACGATAACCATAATCCGGAAGATACTCATGAGATGGATTTTGAGTGTCAATGATCCAAGGATTGGGTTGTGCCAAAGTATCATTTGAACCCACGGGCCTCCCATGCATCCTAGTTGGGGCCATGGCTTGTAACGCCAGAGTGGCACTTTCTTTAGCGTTAGCGCCACGCCTACTTCCGTGTAGGGTGGCGCTATGTCCTCTCATAGGGACGTCCATCCTTGCAGGCATGTTTGCAGCAGATATGTGTGATCTCGTCACTTTAGTAGGGATCGAGATGAGACATAGTAGGGACAGACCACTACAATTCCTATTGTTCCTGCTGAACATTCGTGTTCTTATCTCCCCCTAACGATGGGAAGACTGTCTCATCAAAGTAACAACCCGCAAATCTAGCGGTAATGAGATCGCCTTGCAAGGGCATTAAGTGGCGAACGATTGTTGGAGTCTCAAATCCAACGTAGTTGCCCATTCATCTGTAAGGACGTGTCATAGTGCGTTGTGGAGGTGCAATTGGCACATAAATGGCTCACTCAAATGTACGTAAGTACGAAATACTTGTACCCAGTCACTAGCTGTAATGCAGAGATACATTGAGTGGCGGTAGGTCGTAGACGAATTAGCATAGCTGCATGTGATATTGCATCACCCCAAGCGGATATAAGGAGAGTGGTGCGCACTACCAATGTCCTAACTACCATCGTAGTAGTTTCTGCGAGACCATTTGGGTGTGTTCATGAGAATATGATGTCCAACATTAGTCCCAATGCAATAACCATCGAAAGTCTTCGAAGCAAACTCTCTAACATAGTCAAATCCGATTGATTGAATAGGATGATTCGAGGAATGAGCCCGTTGTCATATGATATGTGCTAGGAGTGTAGTATAAGCAGCATTTACAAGTGGACAATGACATAACACGTGACTAGCATGTTTGCGTGTCAACCAGCATCATGAGATATTTAAACGTCCGCAGATTGGTTGAATCAGTCCACAAAATCCCTATGGATTCTATGTAGGAACAGAATGAGTATTTTCATATCTTTTTCATAGGGCGGTCTCAGTCCTAATTTCCCTAAGGAATAGCCTTTGTAAAAAGAGCGAGAGGCTTTAAAAGCAACCAATGAGAATTTTGGTTGGGCCTGAGCGTCTGAAACGCTATTTGAAGCAAAGTTGGTGATTGCAGCATCACCTAGGGCGCCATCACCATGATGGACGCCATACACGGTGTCATGGATAGGGACTGTGCCAGCCCTAAGCTGGTGGTGGACGGCGGCAGCGCCAGAGGCAGCTGCGGCGGTCACACTTAGTCCAAGAATCAACTTTTGATTCATGCTTCGTTTTGCTCGAGAGAATGGATGTCCGTGTGAAGTCTTTAGTAGACGGATCATCATATCAGGACCACGATGACCTATCCTGTCTTGACAAAGCCAATATGTGTCTAAATCAAATAGATTTTCTCTTATGACTTTATTGGATTTAATAGCTCGAATAGTGACATAGAGTCGACTAGAGAGACACATAAAATTCTCTAAGATGCGCCTTTATTCGCAATCATTAGAGGTATTGCAAAGGAACTCATTTCCATTCTCTACATGCATTTTCGCATGGAATTCGTTGGCTATTCATAGGTGTGATTTGCCCTAGAAGCGTAGAGAGTTTTTGTGACAGTAATCAACGTGCCATTTGGCAAGGGGAACTTGGGCTATTCCATGTCCTTGAATTAATACTGATGGCCCAGCCATCGTAGTCACAAAGTAATATGCTCAGAATCAAAATGGAGTCATAATGAAAAGAACTCAAGATTTTATTCATAAGCCAACGGAGTACATCATTGTCTCTTAACCAGTAGGAGAATCTAATCCAAATGCTAGCTAATGCAAAACAAAGGTAGTCATTTGACTTCTTTCGGTAACTCCAAAATAAATATGACCAGGTGAGTAGAGAGATGCCGGTGGAGCAAAGCTCGCTTAAGTACCATTTATCTCAAAACCTTCCTAGACATCACATTCATTTTGGATGAGCCTATGTGAAGAAAAATTAAACCAATGGCATTTACTACAAAGTATATGGCAATTGCCTAATACATCTCATTTTTGGACCGAGTTGCTGACGTGGCAGACCCGCTGACGTGTAGCCTTGGTGGGGTTGCCGGTAGTGGGTCTGCGTTAGTGGGCGGCTTGGGCTCGGCTTGGGCTGCCTCCTCCTCCTCTCTTTTTTTTCTTCTTCTGCCAGTTTTTCTACCGGATGTTCTCGTTGCCGGTTCAGATCTTTCAGACTGTTTTTTGGGCTATTTCTTCTAGTTCCTGAATTTTTGGTCTGAGGGGCTTCTCCTGGAAAAGTTTGGTAGAAATTGGAGGTCCGGAAGATGGTGAACAGGTGGAATATTTGTTGCGGGGTGTATGGAGCTTCCAGTGGCCGGTTCGGTAGGTTTCCGGCCGGTTCTGGTAGTTCTGACGCCAGTTCTGGATTCCTGGGGTTGAGGGCTTTAAGTTGTGTGGCGGAGGCAGAAAAGGGTTCAAGGTTTTTTATTTGGCTTTAAGGTTTTAGCTTCTTGAATCAGGGTTTGGCTATTTGTTTCAGGGTTAGGGTTAGTGCTGATAACGTGTTTTAGGGAAACAATATTTGAGAGAGAATTGCTATGTATTTCTTATTGATAATAGGAGTCTCTTTATATAGAGGATTACAATGCATAGAATCTGAATCGTACAAGGAAAGATAATCATATAATGAATGGATATCTCTAAGATATTCTCCGAGATTCTCTCTAATTAAAACTCTATTACCACTAGGTCAAGTAACCTAGAGTTTGAGCTAGACACAATTCGGATTTACTTAAACAATATATATATATATATATATATTGAGCAAATTGAGTTAGAAAAAATAAATTTGTTTTAAAAATCTATGTAAAAACTTCAAGAGTTATTTGGTCGTGGTCAATTCTAAGTTATATTCAAATAGTAATGGTGGCCCAAAAGGGATTGAGTGCAAATTCAAAGCAACCGAAACGGGCAACATCAAAGGCACGCATCCTTATATAGTTTTGATATGTTAAGGTGAAGGAAATGAGGATTTCGATTGCTAATTTTGTGACAGCAGTGAATATTAAGGGTGAATGATTTAGATGTTTCACTATGACTTTGAATTGACAAAGTGGTTGATATGCAGGTTACAAAGCTTCGTTCTTCTTTGATATGGTAACAACACTATTATTATTACGTGTAATTATTCTATGGTTCTGGATTACCGCATGGTATTGCCATGTGGTGGTCCGAACCAATATATAATATTACTAGAATTTGGTTAAGACCTTGTAGGGGGTGAAAAAAAATTAAATTAAGAGACCAATAAGAAATAAATACAAGTTATATAGATCAATAACATCAACCCATGCATACTATTACCTGTACCATAATTCGAGACCATATTGTAATTTTCCTATTATTACATGTTTCTCATCGACAAAATGGTGATCTGAAAAAACCACTGTGGATCAAAGCAAAATAAATCAATCTACACTCTATCTCTTTAACTTTCTTAATCCACCAATACTTAGTATTGTTTGATGTCACATACCCAATGTTTTTTTTTAAGGGAAGGACGACCAACTGTATTAACCAATCAATAGGTACAATGAGAAGCTACAAAGCTTCTAATATCAGGAGGGACATTCCCACTCTATGTCACAAACCCATTAACTAAACATCATTTGTTAGTAATTTTTCGTATAACATGCAAATACTTTACCGTCCATGATGTTTTTTCTTAAAATATTTTTGTACTTTGTAATTCTCAAGATGACTCATTAAATTTCCTGTAATTTTGAACCTAAAGTGTTATACCTAATTTTTTATGTTTTTTATTTTATTTTTCCATATTTTACACATATTGAATAAAACTTAATATAAATTAAATATTAATTTATTAAAACTAACTAACTAATTAATTAATTAAAAATACTTTTCCGAAATTTTCAACAAACTATTATATGCAATTGTCTGAATAATTTTCTTCATATTATACACCCTTCCGAAATCTGCTTCTTGAGTGCTTCTGCTTCTTCAAGTTTTCTCTCCTCCATTTCCTTTAGGATCCTATGATGTTCACTGGCAACCCGCTTAAGGCACTTCAGTTATTTTCTGTAGCTCGAGTCTCTTCAACTCTTCCTCACGGTCCTTTGAAATTAAAAAAAAAAATTCAAAGTCAGTCCAAGTCCTGAACGTTTTATTATTGAAATTATAAACTGGAATAATTTGTACATTATAAAATATAAATTCCAAACAACCAACTCATGGTAGAAGTCCAAGCCATGAGCCTGAGAAGCTTCTTTTCGTCCTCCCCGCCGTCTTCACCATCGGCCCACGCGACGATGTGGAGGCCCTCCAGAACCACACCAAGCTCATTTCCAACCACGACAAGAACTCCAACCACGTCAAGGAGCTCGTCCAGGGCAGACACGTGTGCTCACAGCCTCGATGACAATGGAGGAGGTCTTCAAAGGGACCAAAGAGTTCAAGAAGGAGGTGTTTGAGAAGGTTCAGCTGGAGTTGGATCAGTTCGGGCTTTTGATAGACAATGCCAATGTTAAACAATTGGTGGGCGTTAGGGGACATGAGTATTTTGGTTACTTGGGACAGAAGATTCAGATGGAGGCTGCCAACCAGGCCAAGGTTGACATGGCCGAGGCCAAAATGAAGGGAGAGGTTGGCTCTAAGCTGAGGGAGGGGCAGACATTGCAAAACGGAGGCAAGATCGACTCCTAGACGAAGATCATTTTGACTCCGAGGCAAGGGGAGGGGAAGAAGGAGGAGATTAAGGTGAAAACGGAGGTCAAGGTTTATAAGAATCAGAGAGAAGCTGAGGTGGCTAAGGCGAATGCTGAGTTGGCAATGAAGAAGGCAGGGTGAGCTAAGAAGGCGCAGGTGGCCGAGGTTGAGGCGGAGAAGGCGGTGGCGATGAAGGATGTCGAGTTGCAGAAGGAGGTGGAGAGGATGAATGCATTGAGTCGTTGACTATGGCTGAGAAGCTCAAGGCTGACTTCTTGAGCAAGGGTACTGTCGAATATGAAACCAAGGTAACCTTATATGGATTTGTCTTTGGTACATTCATATATCAATACACTAAGTCGACTACTACGGTAAGGAGTAGGTCTATCTTGATGTGTACTAACAGGTGAATGTACCGTAAAGTTAATTTTCAACCTTATATTTGTTCATTAATTTATTGAATCATTTTAATTAGCTTCTTATTTTTTTTAACTTTTAACCCAACACTAGCTAGCATTTGTTTTGATCATCGATATATATATATTCACAAAGGTACAAGAGGCAAATTGGGGGTTGTGCAAGACTACAAGCAACAAAAAGAGGCGGAAGCAATTCTTTACCGGAGGGAGAAAGAAGCGCAGGCCCAAAAAGCAATGGCAGAGGCAAAATTCTATGTATGCATCTAAACAAGAAGCTGATGGAGAATTCTATGCCAAGAAGAAAGAGGCTGAGGGACTAATTGCACTTGGACAAGCCCAGGGTGTGTACCTGCGCACTCTTTTGGACTCATTGGGAGGCAACTATGCAGCCTTGAGGGACTTCTTGATGATCAATGGTGGGATGTTTCAAGAAATTGCTAAGATTAATGCCGAGGCTGTGAGAGGGCTTGTGCCGACTGCCAAAGATTAGTATCTGGACTAATGGCGTGGAGGGCGTGGATGGTGGTGGCAACAATGAAAAGGCAGCTTAAAGGAGGTTGCTGGAGTTTCCAAGATGTTACCGCCGTTGTTCAAGACAGTGTATGAACAAACTGGAGTGCTGCCTCCCAGTTGGATGGGTACTTTGCTTGATAAATCTCCGTTAGGCAGCTCTAGCGACTTGACTTCAAATTGAAATGTGCACATGCATAGTCCCAGTGTCGTCTTTCTCATTTTTGTGTGCTAAATTGGTTTGTCGTTATCATTAATTTTTTTTTTTAGAAACGTGTCGTTATCATTAATTTGTACTGTCAAGTATTGGAACTTTTGGCGGTTTATTTCTAATATTGGTTCTATCACTTCTATGTAGTGAACAGATTAATTCGAAATTGTCGTCTGACAAAAGTCACGACGGAAGTTATGCCCCTTATTTATATATATTTATTTTGTTCATTTAATTTCAGTTTCTGCTTGAGTATGGTAAAAAAAATTGATACATTTAATTTCATAAGTCAAAAACCTTATGAACGCTAGCTGCATGATTCGGGCTATGTCCTTATGCTTTATATTTGCCAAACCTCACGATTGCAATTTGACATTATAAGAGCATCTCCAACGGTGGTGTCAAAATCCACCGTGGAGCTCCAACGAATACAAAAGACAGTTCTCAGCCTCTTCAACCCATTCTTCAAATCCACCGTGGAAGACAGATCCGGCTTCATCCTGTCAAATTTGACAGACTCAAGCGTTCTGTCTTTTCTTTTTTTAATTGTTTTTCTCTCCTTCTCTCTCATTCTCTCTTCTCTCTGTTTCTTCATACCCGATGCCCAGACCAAATCAAAACTTCTAGTCTTGGTTCAAATTTCATAGATAAAATAGGAAAGCAAGAAATGGGTTTTCTGGGTTTTTCAGTAGAAGTCTCTTTGTGATCGATTTGATGAAAGGGGTTGTTGCTGTGGAGCCTTCTTCGTATGCTCTGTTTTAGGATCAAGGGCCAGATTTTAGAATCAGAATCTTATGCAAGACTATGAGAAGCCGCAGAAGGTATATACCGTTTATGGGTTTTCAAAATCTTTTCTGGGTTTTGATTAGATCTGTGTATGTAATTGGTTTTTTACCTGGGTTTTCCTAGATTTGGATGTTATGTGATTGTTTTTGCTATTGAGCAATTTGAGCTTATGTAGCTGGATTTGAGTTGAAGAATGAGTAATCGGTTTTGAATAGAGATGATGAAGGAGGAGAAGGAAAGGACGACAAAGGGGAGAAACAGGAGGAAGATTGAGACTTGAACAGAAGAGCAGAAAAAGGAGGAGGAGGAGGAGAAGAGAAACAGAAGGAGAAGAAGTGTGATCAATAAAATATACATTTATTTTAACTGATGGGTTGGAGTGTAAATATAACAAAATTGTCAAATACCACATCATCTGTCAAATTTAAATTTGACCCAAAAATTTTAACATCTTTTTTTATTTGACCCAAATATTATTTTTATTTTTTTATTTTTTATTTTTTTTTAAGAAGATCTTCTAGAATCTAGAGTATATGATTGTGATTGTTTTTGTAATAGAAACACTAAAATCTATTTGTTTGTTGAGAGAGGTATAAAAATCTGCATGAAGTTATATGCGAAAGGTTTAGCCTGTACTGAGAATTACCCATCTGGCCGGATTCGTTCTTCAGTTGAGAGGAATTTCATCTATTTGTGCAAGGTTCTTTTTCGTGCATGTTGATTAAGAATGAATTCAATCAAACTTGTTTCCCTTGGATTTCTCTACATGAGCTAATTAGTTAATTTGGTCCTAGTTTTAATGGCTCAAGAAATTTGCAGCGAGAGGGAATACAAACCGCGTAAAACACAATATTCTAATGAGATTCGGAAATGGAATTCTAGTGTTACACTAATTAGAGGTGGAACAAAACACCCTAATTAGTCTTTAATTTCGATTAGGTTCTTTCTAAATTAAGATTACTTCTGGTGCAATTTGAATTAATGCAGTCATTTTCTTTTCTCGTAATTTAAGCAGCATTCTAATTACTACATAGAGAAGAGAAAGGAAACAGAATCCATCAAGGACACGAAGGTTCTTCATACAGTAGTACCTGTATATAACTATATATAGCCAAGCTCAAAGTTCAAAATGACTTATAATCTCAAACTTTTGTTTTTGTATTGCTAAACAATCAAGTACAGACATCATGTGTTTCCCATGCTGGTACAAAGTGGTCGACGCTTCCGAGTATCTGGTGATCACCGGTGCATGGATCGATGACTTGAAGGTGAAAAAGAAGGCATGGATCCTCCCCGGCCAGACCTACACCATCATCGACCTCTCTCCGGTCAACTACACCTTCAATGTCCAGGCCATGAGCGCCGAAAAGCTTCCATTCATGCTCCCTGCCGTCTTCACAATCGGCCCCCGCATCGACGACATGGACTCCGTCAAGAAGTACGCCAAGCTGCTCTCAAACCACGACAAGAACTCCAACCACGTGAAGGAGCTGGTCCAGGGCGTCATTGAGGGCGAGACTCGTGTGCTCGCGGCCTCGATGACGATGGAGGAGGTGTTCAAGGGGACCAAAGAGTTTAAGAAGGAGGTTTGGGACAAGGTTCAGCTGGAGCTCAACCAGTTCGGGCTTATAATTTACAATGCGAATGTCAAACAGTTGGTGGACGTTCAAGGACATGAGTATTTCAGTTACTTGGGGCAGAAGACTCAGATGGAGGCGGCCAACCAGGCCAAGGTTGACGTGGCGGAGGCCAGGATGAAGGGGGAGGTTGGCGCTAAGTTGAGGGAGGGGCAGACCCTGCAGAACGCTGCCAAGATCAATGCAGAGACGAAGATCATATCGACTCAGAGGGAAGGAGAGGGTAAGAAGGAGGAGATTAGGGTGAAGACGGAGGTCAAGGTTTATGGGAATCAGAAGGAAGCTGAGGTGGCTCAGGCCAATGCTGAGCTGGCAATGAAGAAGGCCGGATGGACCAAGGAGGCGCAAGTGGCGGAGGTGGAGTCGACCAAGGCTGTGGCATTGAGGGAAGCCGAGTTGCAGAAGAAGGTGGAGACGATGAATGCCCAGACTATGACCGAAAAGCTCAAGGCTGAGCTCTTGAGCAAGGCCAGCGTTGAGGCTGAAACGAAGGCGCGGGAGGCAGAATGGAATCTCTACCAGAAGCAGAAGGCAGCGGATGCCATTCTTTACCAAAAGAAGAAAGAGGCTGAGGCTACGGAAACAGCTGCTCAAGCACAGTTGTTTGCTCGTCAAAAGGCTGCTGATGGAGAATTCTATGCAAAGAAGAAAGAGGCCGACGGACTGGTGGCACTTGGACAAGCCCATGGCGCTTATCTGCACACTCTACTGGAGGCAAACGGAGGCGACTATCAAGCTGCGAGAGACTACATGATGATCAATGGTGGAATGTATTCAGCGATTGCTAGGATTAATGCTGACGCTGTGAAAGGACTTCAGCCTAGGATTAGCATCTGGACTAATGGGGGAGAGGCTGCAGACGGTGGTGCTGGTGCTGGCAATGCGGCTATGAAGGAGATTGCCGGCCTTTATAAGACTCTGCCACCATTGTTACAGACGGTTCAAGACCAAACTGGAATGCAGCCTCCCAGTTGGATGGGAACTTTGTCAGTCGAAGATTCTCAGCGTAGGAATTGAAGCTCGAAAATGGGGTTGATTAAGAAGGCATTAGTGGGGAGCTAATTTTGTCAGCATCCAAGTTTTTTTATTTTTTGTTTTATATTTGGTCTTTTTTTAGTTTTTAAGTGATCAGTTGGTAACTCAGTATCAAATGTAAGACACCTTAAAACTTATTTGTTCTTTATAAAACTAGTTTTTTTTTTTTGGCCAATTTATGAAGCTAGTTATATTATTTATTTTACTTCCTTTTGTGCCTATAAAGGACTAATTTATTTTCGTGGAAGAAAATTGATATGGTGCAGTTGTGCACTTTAAACTGTTCATTCAAAGTCTCAAAGAGGCCAAAGAAAAAAATTAATAAAACAAAAACAAAACAAAAGACTGCTGCATTCACGATGCTGGATCAGTTTGTGCTTGAATACAAGGATTTACAATAATTTACATCGTCTCAATTCAAGTAGCGCCTGCAATTCTTTGAGTTACAAAAACATGGAATCTTCTTACCTTCATCCTCATGGTTAAAATGGTAGTCATATGTTATCTCTTCTCCCGGGAAAATGTCCCTCTCTGCAAGAAATACAACCTGCCAATTGGGAAAACCAGTAAGGCATTACTAACTACAGAATGCGAATTCTGAATGTTGCAAATTGTACCCTTTTCATATGGACAAACAATGCTTCGAAAGAGAACAAAAAATTACCTTCTTTTCATTACTTTGGCACGCAATTTGGCTGGTGAGGTACATCAACAATAGAACAAAGTGAGACTAAGACTGGTTTTTCTTTGAGAGAAAAAAGAAAAAGGAATCAAGAAACAAGCTTAGGAATAGTTAGGATTTAAAAAAGAAGCTGGAATCCAAGAAAACCAGCAACTGGTTTACTGAAAGTTTAGATTTGGCATAAACATACAGCTAAAAGCCTTATAGTCTCATAAAGCATATCCAACTCCAATTAAAGACCAGAGAATTACTGAGCAGGAATGGTTAACAAATCGAGCAATCCCTCCTTTGCATGTAGCATCAATGATGTGCTCTTTGTCTATCCTGAAAATGTAGCATGCGCTCTTGTACTGAAGCTTTTTTCCAGATTGATATTCATTTTCCCTTTTATCAGCAACATGTTGCCCCACAATCTCTCCCAACATACTCAACAACCTACAAAAGCCCAAGGATACATCAGTTTTAAAATAATAGAAAAGTACTAGATGAACCCCCCGCGCTTTGCCGCGGGATTAAAGCAGGTTACTTGAAATTCTTCACCAGAATCAATAAGATCACATCAAACTTTGTTTGGGGATTTCAGCAAAAGGAATTGGTCTTTGGTTTTGTGTGCTTGGTATGCATTGTGGATTTTTGATATTACAGATTAACACAACCCATAGAAAGAATGAAAGAAAGAAAATAATGAGCCGACCACTTCTCTTATTTAGTACTTGCAGTCACAACAGTGAAATTAGTCTGTTGCTCTAAATATTCACCTGCAAACACACATTATTTCAAGTATTAATATGGCTGACATTATGAACAACATATCAATGAGAACATGAACAAATTTTCCCAAGATCCTCAAACAATATTTAGTACATCCATATCTATAGCTTATAGAAACTGAACCTGCTGATCACATTTTCCTAGAAAATGATTACTAAGAAAGTAGATCAGCAAACTAAGCCATCAAAGCATTGGAACAATCACAATTTCAAATCAGAAAAAGACGAATTCTAAGACAACAAACATATATCAATTTGCTGGTTAAAAACAAAGTACAATGACATAGGAAGAAAAAAAACAGACTGAAAATAAGAAAACAAACAAACCAAAACGAAGCACAGGAGCTGACTCAATAACCTCTTATCTTAAATTGGATTGGGTTTTTATATGTTTGTTATGATATGAGAGACTGCTTTAGGTTAATGTAGATAATAGAAACGGTTTTATCAACTCAATATGGATATCAAAACCTGGAATTTAAAGAATTACATGTATATGCATTTACATGTTAAATTCTATTATAAAGTCTTCAATTCCAGAACAACCAACAATCTAAGAGATTCTAATAAATGCCCCATCGATATAACATACAGTTA
>LYNE01001591.1:0-19107 GCA_001662545.1 Rosa x damascena | reverse complement strand
TAGCTATTTATAAATAATATACTATATTTTATCCAATCATAAACTGACATGTGGACAAAAGAGGAGAGATGAATATAACTTTTGCTTTAGCTATGCATGATTCTCTAACTAAATATAGTTAGCCAATTTAGCTAAAGCTAAATTTAACTTAGCAATAGCTAGTCTGTTGAAATTGACTTTTGCTTTAAAAATAGCTATATATATATAGCTACAATTTGAATTTAACTAGTCTGTTGGAGATGCCTTAAAGCATCTCCAATAGAGTACTTTTATTTTGAGTACTTATTTCAAAATAAAATTGAAATTTAATTAATTTCAGGCTAAATTTGATCTCTAACATACTAGTTAAATAGAAGCTAAATTTAACTTTAGCTATATTTAGCTAAAGAGGAGAGAGAATTTAACTAAAAATCTAATTTAATTTGAGATTTAGGTATTCTGTTGGAGCATAACTTAATAATATCTAGTTATATTTTAATTTTAACTACTTTTAATTATGAAAATAACCATCACTGTTGGAGATGCTCGCTTATGAAGCAAATATCTATTTCTTGCTACTTGTCAATCAAATTAATGAAGGAACGATTATAAATTCAAAATTCATATAGCCATTTTCTAATCCGTAGCATCATATCATCACGACATCACCTAACAATCTATAATCATAACCCACGCACTGTAAGTCTTCTTCTTCTTGTTCAATCCCAAAACCCTTTTCAATTTGTTTAAGACTTTCTTGCTGATCCAATTGTTAGGTTTCTTTGGCTACTTCAGCCTTCGGGGGCGTCAAGTAATCGACAACATTCTCCAAATTAAGAAGCTCCATTTGTTTTAAAAGCCGCAACGAGTTGCGGGTACACCTCTACTGATGCCTTGAATTTCCTCGAAACTCTGTAAGTCAAAACCGGAAACGACGAGTTAGTATAGTATCGAACTAAAATGCGCCCATTAGCGTAAGCGCTACATGCTCCTAGCATCACCCTTGCCCTTTGACGAAAGTGATTGGGGATGAAAGCCTCTCAAAATTCTTGGGCGGTAGTGTTCGGAGAGAAAATAGCATCATTTTGCAAGATAACACAAAAACTTTTTCGTTGTAAGCTTGGGAGTCCTTCTCCCATGCAGGAGGCAGTTTTGACTGGCTGATGAAACTAGGGCTTCTCGATAAGAAGAAGCCCTTGAATCGACACTAAAAGTTGGAGAATCGTCCATTGATATGGAACCCACTGCTTCCTGCTACCTAACAACGTATTCAGCAGAGTAGAACAAATGAGTCCGCTCGGTGTCATGCATGGTTGGATACGTAGCCTGTATGACCAAAAATGGACCTTTGGCGGTCGGGGTCGGGTAATCGTGAGGGAACTTGATGTCAAAGAAATTAACAGAGTCCGTCGTCGTAGGGTGTGCCGGCTGCTCCGACTATGATTGTTGAGAATATACATCCCACATGGGAAAAATGGGACCTTGCCTATGGGTTTATAAGGGTTTGGGCCACTCCATCCATTGCCAATTGGTTTTGGATGTGAACCCCAGATTACTTTATCAATGATGGCCTTCATGAGGTCGATGCCAGTCTCATATGCGCGAACGTAAATGTTGTCAGGGAGTCCGTCGTTAAGAATTCTCCACTCCCTCATGATATGTTTGTATACCTTACTGTTGCCATCCATGAACCAATCCCCGCGATCGTTTTCATTCTTTTTCACATCACTGTAGTGGTGATCTGAGTAGTCAGAAACGACATCGAATTGCAAGAAATCTTGGATCTCTTGTTTGTCACAGTTTTTGGACACCTGGTTAGGATTGGAGTTTGTAGAGAGGGCCATCTCTAGCTCTCTTCAAAGATCAGGTGATCGGACTGTGTTGTGAACAGAGAAGAGAAGGATGATTTTTATATTTAGTCATAATTTTAGTCTGGTCCTTCATGATATTGAATCCCCATCCATATTGAATACGTATCCATGTTAGGTTTTTTATTTCTTTTTAATTTCTAGATTGGACCTATTAGCTCAGTTATGCAGCCCAATACCATGACATAAGTCTTTCTCTCATAAGTGAGAGTTTGTGAATTCGATTCACGCAAAATTAATTATTAAAATTCTCCGCTGTTGATATAATAAAACAAAAACAAAAAATGATTCATTTAAAAATTGTTTGGTAACTAAAAAAGTTCAGTCTAATTGTCTAAAATAATTCTTCCAATTTTGACTAATAACAAGCAAATGTTAAAAACAACTGAACTGAGGGCATCAATCAGTTTGAATCTAAATTTCTTGTTCAAAATAACAATACCTAACTTTTAAGAATAATTCATGATTGTTGTATGACTGAAGGAAATTTTGACAAAAACAAGCAAATGTTAAAAAACAACTGAGGTGACAGAAAAGGGCGCGCATCAATCAGTTTGAATCTAAATTTCTTGTTCAAAATAATAATACCTAACTTTTAAGATTAATTCCTTATTATTGTACGATTGGAGAAAAGAGTAAAGAAAAGTTGGTAGATTGACGCAGAAAAGATTCAACACGTATGTGATATACTCTGATTGACTTGTGGGACAAACACACTAAGATCTTCATCGTATTAGCCTCCTCTGACATGGTTTATGGACATCTCTGATCCTCTTTGTGGCCTACCAAGAAATGATAAAATGTTACATGTTTTGTTATCCGATTACAATATATTTAATTCACTCTAAAATCTCACAATTGTTTAAGGAACACTGAAATTAGGAGAGAATTGAGTCGTACTTTCATTGATAATAGGGGCCTCTTTATATAGAGGATTACAAGGCATACAATCAGAGTTCTACAAGGAAATGTAATATTACAATTGATTGGATATCTCCAAGATTCTCCGATATTATCTCTAATTCTAACCCTATTACCACTAGGTCAAGTAACCTAGAGTTTGGGCCAGACACATATTCTGGATTTACTTGAAGACTCCCCCTTGTGTTGTCCAAACGTGGTGCTTCTCTCATTGCCTCATTAAAAACCTTGCCGAGTAACAAAAACCCAGTGGGACAAAAATAACCTCGGTCGAAAGGGAAAAAGAGCACTACACACCCTTCACGTTTCGAGACCATACATGTAGACACCTCCCCCTGAGGACTACGGTCATTGGAGTTCGGATAACTTCAGCAAACGATGCTACCAACACTTTTCTCGAAAGTGGAATTTAGGCAATGGCTTAGTGAGCAAGTCTGCCATACTGTCCTCAGACCGAACCTAGTTCACTTTGATCTTGAGGAGAGTTTGTTGTTGCTGATTATACTTGGTGTGGTCGCTTTTGATGTAGCCTTGCTTCAAAATAAGCAGCATTATCCTATATGTTTGTAGGCTCATCTGTGGTAGACTTCAAACCACAATTGTTCGAACATGCGTAACTATGGATCCAATCCATATACATTCACGAATCACTTCGTGAGGAGCAATAATCTTTGCATTGTTCGAAGATATAGCGACTAGAGTCTGTTCTGTAGACCTCCAAAATATCATGGTCTTTACCCATGGTGAACACTTAACCAGTTTGGGAATGACCTTTGTATGGGTCAGAGAGATACCCAATATCAGCAAAACCTTCCAAAACACATGTCGTTTTGGGATGGGGATAGAGGACGCAGGCCAGTGTTGGCCGTGTTCCTGGTGTGTGATGGGTCTGAATCTATCATCTCTCTGTAGGGATAGAATAAGCTCATATCAATCGTACATCTCAAGTACTGAAAGATATGTTTTACACCAATCCAATGGCGTCGCGTTGGCGCAAAGCTATATCTAGCTAACAAGTTCATTGCAAACGAGATGTCCGGTCTTGTGCATTTAGCTAAGTACAATAATGCGCCTATTGTACTTTTGTAGGGCACTTCCGCCTCTAACACATCTTCGCCATCATCTTTCGGACGAAGAGGATCCTTTTCAGGATCAAGACTACGGACGATCATGGGGGTGCTTGAAGGTTTGACCTTGTCAAAATGCCTAAGCATCTATCAACATGATGCTCAAGTTCCAAACCGAGACATAATCGTGTTCTCCTAAAATCCTTCATCTTAAACTCGGATTTCAAGTGTTCAGCGGTTTCCCTTAACTCTTTAAGGGCTTCCAATGAAGATCATGTCCAACATGAACCGCGATAGAATATGAAACTTGTTATGGAAACGCGTGGGCATATCCCTCCCTAATCAAGTAGTCATCTTAGTGAGCGTTTCAACCTTATTGTAAACGCACTCCGTGGTCTAGAGCCACTTGACTTGGGTAAATGAAGTTCACCATGAACCTTCATGTACATTCCGTATCTAGATCCCCATAGAGATACGTAGTGACTACATTTGTAAGCTGTATGATCAGTTATTCAGAAACTACCAAACTGACATGGTAGTGGAGTGCAATGACATCCATTATGAGAGAATATGTCTCATCATAGTCGATTCCAGGGCTTTTTATGAGAAGCCTTGCGCCATAAGGTGAGATTACCATCTCTTTTTCTCACTATGTTTTCTAACGAAGACCCATTAGTTAACAGGTTTTATGTTAGGAAGTGTTGGCATCATTGGCTCAAAAACCCTCTTCTTCATTAGAGAATCCAACTTAACCTGGATCGCATCTTTCCATTTAGGCCAAATTTCTCTACGTTGGCATTCATTCATCTACGGAGTGCGGTTTGATATCATCGGACTCAAACAAACTCATGCACAATGAAATGCGCAACTACATCATCAATTATGATGGAGTTTATATCCCACGTCTCATGTACACTAGTGTAATTTTCATAGAGCTCTATATTCTCAGGAATAGGTTCTGACGTTGAGGCGTCCCCCAACAATAACCATAACTCAGAAAATTCTCATGAGACGGATTTTTAGTGTTGATGATCAGAGGATTGGAATGTGCCAAAGTATCCTTCGAACCCACGGGCCTCCCACGCATCCTAGCTGGCGTCATGGCCTGTAACGCCAGAGTGCCACTCTCTTTGGCTTTGGCGCCATGCCTACCTCCATGTAGGGTGATGCTATGTCCTCTCGTAGGGACGTACTTCTTTGCAGTCATATTTGCAGCAGATGTGTGATCTCGTCACTTTTGTAGGGATCAAGATGAGACATAGTGGGGACATACCACGACAATTCCTGTCGTTTCTGCTGAATATCTGTGTTCTTATCTCCCCCTAATGACGGGAAGATTGTCTAATCAAAATGACAATCCGCAAATCTAGCGGTAATGAGATAGCCTTGCAAGGGCATTAAGTGGCGGACGATGGTCGGAGTCTCAAATCCAACGTAGTTGCCCATTCGTCTGTAAGGACCCATCTAGTGCGCTGTGGCGACGCAATTGGCACATAAATGGCTCACTCAAATGTGCGTAAGTACGATACTTGTACCTAGTCACTAGCTGTAACGTAGAGGTACAGGGGCGGAGCCATATTGGGGCCCAGTGGATCCCTTGCCCCAGTAATGTTATATATAGTTTGATTTGCTTTCAATCAAACCTGCTAGTCTAGTGCAGTGGATGGCTGATGAGACAGCAACATGAAGGTCATGGGTTCGAGACAAACAACCAAGTTCTTTTTTCTGTTGGTCTGAACATTTTATGTTTATATTATTATGTTTTGGACATTAACATTATTTTAATCTACTAGTTAATTATTTTTCAAAAACTTTAATATAGTTATTGACCAATTGCATTTGACAATTTATAAGATATCATTTTGAGTTATTTTTTTTTTCTTTTATGAAGTTTTGATATTTTGTGAATGTTTTTTTCTTTCTTTCTCCTTACTATGGAGTTTTGATATATTGTGTGCCCCACTTAAAATCTAATCCTAGCTCCGCCACTGCAGAGGTAGATTGAGTGGCAATGGGTCATAGACGAATTAGCATAGTTGCATGAAATATTGCATCACCCCAAAGCCGATATAAGGAGATTGATGCACATTACCAATGTCTGAACTACCATCATAGTCCTTTCCGCGAGACCATTTGGGTGTGTACATGGGAATGTGATGTCCAATATCAGTCCCATTGCAATATCCATCGAAAGTCGTCGATGTAAACTCTCTAGCATAGTCAAATACAATTGACTGAATAGGATGGTTCAGGAAGTGAGCCCGTTGTCATATGATTTGTGCTAGGAGTGTAGCATAAGCAGCATTATAAGTGGACAATGGCACAACACGTGACCAGCGTGTTTGAGTGTCAACCAACATCATGAGATATTTAACCGTCCGCAGGTCGGTTGAATCAGTCCACAGAATCCCTAAGGATTCTATGTAAGAACATAATGAGTGTAGAATATTCTGTAAATATTTACCTTCCTTGTACATATAGTTTTCGTCTCTCTGTATAATTGTAGGAGATCGTTTCCTATTATGATTACTCTTGTATCACTTTATAAACCCTATTCTTGGGGGTGAATATTATTGAAGCATTCCAAACATATCGAATTCTTATTTTCTACTTGGTATCAGAGCAGGTTCAATCCTGTGAACTTGCACTGTACTTTAAAACCCGAAATCGAAAGCCGAAAACACCCAAACCTTGAAGTTCGAAATAAGTCTTGAAGGTCACCATCAATTGCCACACCTTTTGTTTAATTAAAAGGTGACGTACCCCCTTATTTAATTAAAAGTTGCTGAGGGCATCTTTTGTTTGATTGAACACCAGCCAACAAGACTCCTGCTGCACCATTGCCCCACTGACAATTCTACTGCAGCCAACAAACAAACCAAGCTATACGGACCACCGGACCAAATTTATCCTTCCACCCAAATTTATCTTTCCACCTTCACCTTTACAAAGTCAGTTTTGAAATTGTCTCTGACAACCTTGAAAAGCAACATCACGTGCAGCACTTGACCCATCCTTTAGGCCTAGCCGACAAGCTCTGCTGCAATCTTGCTGAAGCCACCAAGCCGAGCCAAGCCGTGCCACTCTAGCCGACAAAGCCTGTCTTGCTGCGCTGCTGCAGCTCCATTTTTTGACTTCGTACAGGCCTTTTTCTGCTACATGGAATACGACCCCACCACCTTTGCACTCCACAACATGCCTCCACCACGCCACCTTTCGGGTAAAATAAATCCATATGCAAACACAAAGTGTCCAGTCTATAGAAATTTGGGTCATAGCAAACAACGGTGCTATGAAGTAATTGGCTACCCTGCTTGGTGGGATTTCACCAAACAACCGCGAAAAAACCTTGAAAAAGCTGTCGTGGCTACTACAGAGGAAGAGCAACCATGTAATGCCTCCGCTAACGTGGCACAGTCAGGTATGAAGAGTAAGGTCTCTATGAATAGTTCTTGGATAATTGATACAGGTGCATCTGACCATATGACCAATGACCCTAGTCTTGTAAAGAACCTTAGACATTCCCCTCAAAATGTTGTCTCTACTGCTGATGGTACTCCAACTCCGGTCACCGGAGAAGGTTCTATTGCTTTATCTGATACCTTAACCCTTGAATCTGTCTTAGTTGTTCCATCACTAGCTTATAATCTCGTATCTGTTGGTCAAATTATTTTAGCTCTTGCATGTATTGTCACCTTCTATCCGTCTTTCTGTGTGTTTCAGGACATTCTGACTCGGCGGATTCTTGGTTATGGTGTTGGAAGGGGGAAGTTATACTACCTGGACCTGACAGAGACTGGAGAGAAACATAAGCATCTTTTGGGACACGCTCATCAGGTCAACGGGGTAGAGAATGCAAAGGAAGCTATATGGTTATGGCATCGCCGTTTAGGTCATCTATCTTTTAGTTATCTTAAGAAGCTGCAACCTCATTTGTTTTCAGTTGTCAGTGATTCCGATTTCCATTGTGACATTTGTGAATTAGCTAAGAGCCACCGTATTTCATATTCACCAAGTCTTCATAAAAGTCATGTTTCTTTTATGAAAATTCACTCTGATGTATGGGGTCCTGCGAAAATTCCTTCACTTTCTGGAGCTCGGTATTTTGTAACGTTTATTGATTATTGCACTCGCATGACATGGGTGTCATTACTGAAGAATAAGAGTGACGTATTTGGGATGTTTACCGAATTTCACAAAATGGTGGCAACTCAGTATCAACAATCCATAAGAATGTTTCAGTCTGACAATGGTGGAGAGTTTGTGAATGGCCTTATGATTGACTTTTGCCGGTCACATGGGATTCGTCATCAAACCTCCAATTCTTATACTCCTCAACAGAATGGTTTAGCAGAACGGAAGAACAGGCAGTTGATGGAAGTAGTTCATGCTTCCTTATTTGGCATGCATGTACCTTGTGAATATTGGGGAGAAGCTGTGAAGTCCGCGGCTTACCTCATTAATCGTACTCCTTCTCGGGTAATTGAATTTCAAAATCCTCAGCAGAAACTTCTGTCACTTCCGTCGCTACCAAATCTTGAACCTCCCGTGTTTGGATGCGTAGCCTATGTTCATATTCCCAAGCCTCAACGCAGCAAGCTTGATCCCCGTGCCCGAAAGTGTATATTTGTTGGTTTTGCGGAATTCAAAAAGGGTTATCGATGTTATGATCCTCTTTTTGGTACTATGTATGTTTCTCTTGATATTGCGTTTCGCGAATCTGAGTTTTATTATTCAGGGGGAGTTTCGAAGTCTTCCCTTCAGGAGGAGAGATGTTGTGAAGGAAATCCTCAAGATTTATTTGCATTTGAAGAATTAGAAGAATTAGAAGCTTTGGAATCACGATTTGGAGTTGGGAATTTTTCTCCGACTGAAATTCTAACTGAAAGCGAAACAAGAAACGAAAGTGAACAAGGTGATGCTACTGTGGGGTCCGCAGGAGAAGAAGATGGGGTAAGAAATGAAAAAGCCACTGATGGTGAAGTCAGAAACGAAAAAGCTGGAGAAGAAAAAGCAACTGATGGTGAAGTCACAGTGGGGCCTGCAGGAGAAGAAAGTGGATTGATGGAAGCTAAAGAAAGTGGAGGTGCCGTGATGAGAAATAAAATAGATGGACAAATGGATGGAGGTGGACCCATGATGGGAGATAAAGAAGCCATACCCATGGGGCCCTCAGAAGGACAAAATTTTGATTCCTCCAGCCAACGGCTTGGCTCCAGCCGACCATGTGGCTCCGGTCAACAGATTGACAACGATGCATCAATGCCCAGTGGTGATGCACTCAATGAACATAATATAATTCAGAGCCCTCATTTATCAGAGTTTTTTCCCCTCTCTACATCGTTAACTGAAGAATCCGCTGCGAGTGTTCCTTCTCACGTACCTTTAATTTCGAATGAATCATTTGGGGTAGATAATATTGAGCCTAGGAAATCCCAAAGGGCTACCAAGGGTATTCCTAAGAAACAATATGAACCAGACATCAAAACCAAAGCTAAGTATCCTATAGCTAATTACATGTCTAACCATAGGTTGTCTGGGTCACATGCACTTGTTGTTGATCAATTATCCACTGTATCTATTCCTAGTAGTGTACAGGATGCTTTCGCAGATCCTAAGTGGACTCAAGCAATGAATGAAGAATTAGAGGCTTTGCAGAAAAACTCGACTTGGGATATTGTGAGTATGCCGGCTAGAAAGAAGACTGTTGGATGCCGATGGGTGTTTACAGTAAAACTTAAAGCTGATGGGAGCATTGACAGGGACAAAGCCAGATTAGTTGTCAAAGATTACACTCAGCGCTATGGAATTGATTATGAAGAAACGTTTGCCCCTGTAGCAAAAATCAATACTGTTCGAATCTTGATTTCACTAGCAGCGACTAAAGACTAGCCCCTACATCAGTTTAATGTGAAGAATGCGTTCCTTAATGGAAACTTGGAGGAAGAGGTGTATATGGACATACCGCTAGGAGTAAAAAATATGCCTGGTGATATTGGCAAGGTTTGTAAGTTGAAGAAGTCTCTTTACGGTTTGAAGCAGTCTCCGAGAGCTTGGTTTGGAAGATTCTCTAAGTCCATGAGGGCGTTTGGATATAAACAAAGCAACTCAGATCACACTTTGTTCATCAAACGTCGTCAGGGGAAGATTACCGCTCTGTGTTAATGATATGGTTGTCACATGGGATGACTTAAAAGAGATGGAGGCTCTACAAAAGTATCTTTCTAAGGAATTTGAGATGAAGGACCTTGGGCAATTGAAGTACTTCCTTGGAATTGAAGTTGCAAGGTCTAAGAAGGGGATTTCTTTGTCCCAACGTAAGTATGTAGTTGACTTGTTACCTGAGACCGGAATGCTTGACTGCAACCCTATTGAGACACCGATCGAGATGAATCATAACCTCGCCATCTATCCGGATCAGGTTCCAACAGATAAAGGAAGGTACCAACGTCTAGTAGGGAGACTTATTTACCTTTCTCATACTAGGCCTGATATTGCATATGCTGTGAGTGTAGTCAGTCAATTTATGCATTGTCCCAGTGAAGAGCATATGGATGCAGTGTATCGTATTTTGAGATATCTTAAAATGGCACCTGGAAGAGGTTTGTTGTTTGAAAAAAAGGATGAGTTGGAGGTTGTGGGGTACACAGATGCAGACTGGGCTGGTGATAAGATAGACAGGCGGTCCACATCTGGGTATTTTACATTTGTTGGAGGAAACCTTGTGACTTGGCGCAGCAAGAAACAGAAGGTTGTTGCTAGGTCAAGTGCTGAAGCTGAGTTTCGAGGTATGGCACATGGAGTTTGTGAGATGGTGTGGATTCGTAATGTGTTGAAAGATTTGGGTTTTAAGCTCAAGAAGCCTATGGATTTGCATTGTGATAGCAAGTCTGCTATTGAAATCGCTCATAATCCTGTTCAGCATGACCGGACTAAGCATGTGGAAGTAGATCAGCATTTCATTAAGGAAAACCTGGACAGAAAGATCATCCGTTTCCCTTTTGTGTATACAGAAAATCAATTAGCAGATGTTCTTACGAAAGGAGTGTCAAGGAAAGTGTTTGACAACTCGATTGACAAGTTGGGCATGATTGACATCTATGCACCAACTTGAGGGGGAGTGTAGAATATTCTGTAAATATTTACTTTCCTTGTACATATAGTTTTCGTCTCTCTGTATAATTGTAGGAGATCGTTTCCTATTAGGATTACTCTTGTATCACTTTATAAACCCTATTCTTGGGGGTGAATATTATTGAAGCATTCCAAACATATCGAATTCTTATTTTCTACTATGTGTATTTTCATATCCTTTGCATAGGATGGTCTCAATCCTAATTTGCCTAAGGAACGGGCTTTGTAAAAGGAGCGAAAGGCTTTAGAAGCAACCAATGAGGATTTTGGTTGGGCCTGAGCGTCTGAAACGCTATTTGAAGCAAAGTTGGTGATTGCAACATCACCTGGGGCGTCATCACCATGATGTACGCTATCCATGACATCATGGATAAGGACTATGCCATCCCTAGGCAGGTGGTGGACGGAGGCGGTGCCTTAGGCAGCAGCTTCTGTCACACTTAGTCCAGAAATCAACTTTTGATTCATGCTTCGTTTCGCTCTAAAGAAATGATGTCTATGTGAAGTCTTTAGTAGATGGATCATCATATCATGACTAGGATGACCTATCATGTTGTGACAAAGCCAATATATGTCTAAATCCAAGAGATCTTCTCTCATGACTTTATTGGATTTAATAGCTCGAATAGTGACATAGAGTCGACTAGAGAGACACATAAACTGCTCTAAGATGGGCATTTGTTCGCAATCATTAGAGGTATTGCAAAGGAACTCATTTCCGTTCTCTACATGTTTTTTCGCATGAAATCCTTTGCCTATTCATAGGTGCGATTTGCCCTAAGAGCGTAGAGAGTTTTTGCGACAGTAATCAAGGTGCCTTTTGGCAAGGGGAACTTGGGCTATTCCATGTCCTTGAATTAATACTGATGGCCTAGCCATCGTAGTCACAAAGTCATATGCTCAGAATCAAAATGGAGTCATAATGAAAAGAACTAGAAATTTTATTCATAAGCCAACAGAGTTACATCATTGTCTCTTCGACCAAAGAAAATTTAATCCAAAATGATAGCTAATGCAAAACAATGGTAGTTGTCTAACTTCTTTCGGTAATTCCAAAATAAATGTGACCAGGTGAGTAGAGAGATGTCGGTGGAGCAAGGCTCGTTTAAGTTCCACTAATCTCATAACCTTCCTAGACATCACACTTACTTTGGGTGAGCCTACTTTGAAGAAAGAATAAACCATTGGCATTTACTACAAAGTATATGACAATTGCCTATTACATCTCTTGGAAAAATAAAGACTTAAACAGAATTGGCGATCTACTGATCCCAGCTAGATTTGTAGTCTTCAACCCTTCACTCTAGATCATCTTCATGATCTTCTTTTTCCACATAGTGAGCTTCTCTTGCTTCACAATATGCTTTGTAGGCGGTAACAATTTCTTCACGAGCTCTACAAATGTGTGCCCAATGACCGGATACTCCACATTGAGAACATACATCTCTTTGCTTAGACTCTATTGATTGAGGCGCTTTGAAAGCGTCATTTAGATGGCTCTTAGTGTTGGTGGAGCCACCAACATGGCCAGAGGTATTGCCTCCCTCTCTCTTTCCACGTTGACCTCTTCGGTTCCGTGTTTGCCTATTTTGGCGGTTACCTTCCCAAGTAGAGCGATTATATGGACCAGAACGTCCAGAAGTATCCCTAAGATTAGGGTTTCGCTCTTGGCGCCCTCTCTTAAGGGCACGACTATAATTGGATTCCATAATATGCTTTGTTTCCACTGATCTCGAATTATAGTTATTCACAAGGATGTTGTCATGCTTTTCAACAACATTCATAGCTCCAATGAGCTCATGAAACCTTGTGATTGTCTTGCAGTAACATCAATTCGATAGTTCTTAGCAACCATCAATGCAGAGACGGGGAAGGTAGAGAGAGTTTTCTCAATCAACATCGCATCTGCAAAGTGCTTCCAAGTTGTAGTCAAGAATTGACTTCAAATCACAGAAGCGGAGGCTATGTCATCTCACTTCTAGGTTAGGAAGCAGGGAGTCACAGGCGTTGCCAAATCTTTCTTCGAGTGAGACCCACAGCCTTTTGGGGTCTTCTTCATTCATACACTCGTACTGGAGCGAATCATCCATATGACGAGTCATTAGGATGATGGATTTCGCCTTATTTGCCTCTAAGGCTGCTCTATTTGCTTCCAAAGCTTGAGCTTGCTCAACAGTTAGCACGTCCTGCTAGGCTTGAGAATCTTATCCAGGATTCCATCGGCCTTAAGATGCTGGCGGATATCACGAACCCACCTGTGATATTCAGAGCCAGAGCAAAGTCCAATTTGTTTAGGTTACTCATCTTGAAAGAAAACAAGAAATTAGGGTTAGTTTCGCAGTGTAAAAGGCTACCACAAAAACATATAAAATTTTTTAGCGTAGTTGCTCCCAAGAAATTATGAATTTTTTTGCGTAATCGCTTCCAAGAAATTCAATTCTAAGAGGTATTGGATTAGATCGAAACAATGACGTAAGTGGTTTACGTGGTTGATCATAAATTCTCTACAAACTCTAAGTTTGGAGATCTCAACAAGCTCCAAGCTTAGAGTGAGCACGAACCCCCACCATTCGGCTTAATTAGGTCTTCCCTATGATGAAGAAAGGGGGGTAGAAGAATGGAATTTGCAAGTCCCTGAAAAAGAAGAGAAATTGAATTTAAAAACTCTAAAAAATGGGAACTTTTAGAAAAAAAATACCTCGAAATAGGTCGCCGGAAAATTTGACAGGAAAAAATCGCCGAAAAGTGGCTAGTGGTCATTGACCGGCGTGACTATTGACTGCAGTTGACCTGGGCTGACCGAGCTGACATGGCAGTAGAGTCCGATACTGACGTGGTAGTGGGGTCCAGTGCTGACGTGGCAGTAGAGTCCGATACTAACGTGGTAGTGGGTCCACCGGATGCTGACGTGGCAGTGCGTCCACCAGATGCTGACGTGGCGGCTGACTGTTCTGCTGACGTGGCTGTGGCCCTGTGCTGATGTGGTTGTAGGGTCTGCGTCAGTGGTCTTGGGCTTCTTTTCCTTTTTTTTTTTTTCTTTCTTCTGCTGGCTTTTCTGTTGGCCGATTCTGCTACTTTTATACCGGTTTTTGGTATTTTTCTTCCAGTTCCTCGATCTTGGTATCGAAGAGCTACTGCTGGAAAAATTTGATAACAATCGGAGGTCCGGAAGGTGGTGAACCGGTGCAGGGATCCCTTTTTTTCTTCTTGGAGAGCTGGTTCGATACTTCAGGTTGCCGGTTCGGTGGTTTTCCGGCTGGTTCTGGTGGTATTGCCGCATGTTCTGGAATCTTGGGATTGATTCAATATATGCGGCGGTGGTGGCTAGGGTTTGAAGGCTACGAATTTAGAGTTTCAGGGTTAGGGCTTCATGCTGATAACGTATTTAAGGAAAACTGAAATTGGAAGAGAATTGAGTCGTACTTTCATTGATAATAGGGGCCTCTTTATATAGAGGACTACAAGGCATAGAATCAGAGTTATACAAGGAAACGTAATATTACAATTGATTGGATATCTCCAACATTCTTCGATATTATCTCTAATTCTAACCCTATTACTGCTAGGTCAAGTAACCTAGAGTTTGGACCAGACACATATTCTGAATTTACTTGAACAACATTGTATATATCAAAAACAATTTTTCAAATTTTATACCACTCTGCTTCAAACAAATTTTTAAATTATATTTATGATGACATATCATAATATCATGCAAACTTTTGTCAATAGATGCAATGCATTGTCACACTGTTCACATTAGTCACACTGTTCGTGAGAATATGATAAAGCCATTGGCCACTAACCATGTGAGTATGATCAATATCTTCTAATTAGCACAAGGAGCAAACATGCCTTGATTATATATCTCAACCTCTGAAACTTAAATCCAGTAAACCACTGAATTTAGCGAATTGTACGTGTAAACTATTTATTTAACCCGCAGCATCAATGCATCATCGTCACCTAAAGAAGAATTGGCTAGCATCCTCATTCAGTTTTATATATATAGCACTTTAGCCACTAGTCCAGACTGTCCAGCATTGAATTGATCCAGCCCTTAGGAGGTCGACGCGCGTCTCGGACACGCGCACATAGATGGAGTCCGGGAGGTTCTGTTCTAGGATTTTCCACTCGCGCATGATCTTGTTGTAGGCCTTCTGCGTCTATCGATGGAACAGTCTTTGGCCTTCTTCTTGTAGTGGTGGTCTGAGATGTCGAAAACGCCTTCGAATCGCTTAAACTCGTTAGGTCTCTTTCTCGACATCTTTCAGGATTATGAGAGATGTTGATTTAATCACTCGCACACTCAATAATCGAATTAAGAAACATAAGCAAAGTAGAACTAGTAAATATGTAAGAGTTTTAAACTTAATCAAACTCAAACTTAATCCTTAATTATCCTAATTCATCGGGTTGCCGGCCGCTTATTGATGCAATACGTCTTTAGAATGATCATCTTCTGGAATGGCCAAGCTACATTATATTGTTCATTACCCAAATTATAAGTTTTTCTTTAGTAAAGAAATATTAGAAATTCCATTCCTGACTTCATGAGGACTAGTATACATGTGACATACATGTGATGTGATACTATGATGCAATAAAAGAAAACTACTACGTACTACAACGCACTAAGATATTGAAGGGCTGGAATATATATTATCGTTCATGTAAGTAAGACCCTAAACATATCCAAGAGGCGAACTGTTAAAATCAAGCAATCTGATCACAGCACGTAGACGGTAGACACTAGCTAAGCCCTAAACATGAAGTAACAAATCAGTGCTACTAATGCACAACAAAGCAGAAGACAATAAGGACGACAAAGCATGCCTGCAGCCCCCCGCGGCGTCGTAACGTTCTCCAAATTCAAGTGCTCGACCAAATTTGAGGCCTTATTCCATCTAAAAACCACAACGAGTTTCGGGTACAACTGTTCCATCGAATCAATAAATGTCGTCGAAACAGGGTGAACTGAAATTGCAGAGTCCTTAACTTTAGTGTCATCCTTAGTTACATTTTCATTGTCATCTCTGTAGTGCCCGACTCCCACACGACTGTTAGTGTAAGCGTTACAAGCTCTCAGTATCCGGTTTGCTCTCTGTCGAAAATGGTCGGCGGTGAAAAGCTCAAAATTCTTGGGCGGTTTTTGGAGCAAATACAACGTCGTCTTGCACGTTTTGATAAACGCGTCCTCATTGTAACGATGGGAGTTCTCCTCCTGAAAGATACGGAGACGAAAGGGTTCATTATAGAAGGGCTTTTCGTTCAGAACCAGTCCTTGTATAGACACCAGCACTTGGAGGATAGTCGACTGATTTGGATCCCACATCTCTTTCTTTTTCCCGGACCACGTATTGAGCAAGCTCAGACAGACCTTGCCGCTTTCATACAGATTCGGGTTGAGCCTCAATCCGTGGGAATGGTAATGGACCTGTGGCGTTGGTACGGGTAGTTGGACGGGAACTTGATGTCGAAGAAGAACAATCCGTCGTGGTAAGGAGTGCTGGCTGCTCCAACAATGACGGCTCTCAGTAGGTCGATTCGAGTGTTGTACACTCGCACATAGGTCGAGTCCGGGAGGTGCTTACTTAGAATTTTCCACTCGCGCATGATCTTCTTGTACACTGTGCTTCCACAGTAGGTGAAACTGTTTCCGTTCCCGTCAGTGTTGCTGTAGTGGTGGTCTGAATGGTCCGAGACGACGTCGAATCTGTGGAAGCTCTCCACTAAGGGCGCCATCGTTGTTTCAGATTATGGTTATATGGACTGTGCTTTTTTTTTCTTATACCTAATGTGAGAACAGTAAGACACTTATATATGGACCCGAAGAATGTTGACTTTAGTGTGCCTTGTCAAACTAGGATTAATTCTATAATTGTAATAGGAGAGATTTTCTATAATTGTAATAGGGGAGATTTTAACTCAGAGAGAATAGGAATCCTTGTACTCCAAGATTATGTACTTTGTAATCCCTATATATAGGGCTCCTATTATCAATGAATATACACAACTATTCTCCTAATTCTCTCTACAATCTCTCTGCATTCCAATTTCCTTAAACAATTTAACCAAGTGATTGCGATTAATTGAATGACTTGCATGTTGATTAAGTTATAAGAGTTTGTGATGAGTTCAGAGTTCCACTTTTTTGACAATATTGAGAATCGTATGTGATCTAATATTGATGAGTACATGATGCATAGGCGGGTAAGAGATAAATCTAATGATAATATAGAGGATCAATCATAGTTAAAAAGGGTCTCTGATATGGGTAGAACTCTGTTGGTGTCACCTCTATATAAATGAGGTGACACAAGTCTTCATCGTATTGCTCCATAGAGAGACTCTTGGAGTTTAGACTTTAGAGTTTCACATAAGATCTCATTTTCACTATCCGAATCCATGGCTGCTCCAGATATGTAATCAATAACTCCAATAAGTGTATGTTCTATAACTATTACAAACACATGATTAGAATTGTATCTAAACTATTTGTTGGTAATTTTGGATGTTTGAATATATTAATACATGTATCTATAGTGAATTTTTTTCTGTTTAATTGTTTATATTCTGTGTTTAATCTTTCAAGAACCCTAATCCTATCCAACTAATCAAGGTAGCCTACAATGAAGGTGTTGGCACGAATGAGTTTAGTACAAACTAGTTTGTGCCATAAATGACGAAAATGCCGCGCATGTTACTTTGGGTCTGGCTAGCAAGTCATAAGGTGAGGAAAGGAATCTTAATTTGCTTGATAAATTGAGCAATGCATCGCTCCCTTCAGCTAAGGATTGGGTGTGTGAAAGGAAAATACATACCTAGCCTGAGCGTGTACCAAATATAAGTATACATCAGCTTGAGTCTATCAATCATACCTGAATGCAGTCCAATAAAAATATAAGAAAACTGTTGTGTAGTTGATCAGAAAGTCCGAAAAGGAACCCAAATATGAGAAGTGCAATAATACTGACCCAATGGAGTACCAATATCAGTTTCCCCCCACTGGTTATCTCTGCAAGCATGCAGTCAACTAAACTTAGTTTCCAAGTACTACTACAAAAGCTACATAGTTTGTTGGAAAATTTAATATTAAATATTTTATTTTTCATAATTTGTGGATAAATAGTATAGTGAAAATGTGTGAAATTGAATAAATGTAAATGATTATGCAATGAGAAGTCATGACTGATCACAAAAGATAACTTTTGGTGAAAAATCCTCTTTCCTCCAAAAGTCATCTTACATCTATAAAACACTTGCTACACCATATTTTGTATATATCTTCTTGAATTCATCTTTCCTCCTCTCCTTTACATATGAGTCTTTCCTAATGAATCAATCGAGTCTTTTCAAGAGAGAGTTCATACACAATCTAAGTTCGCTATTCTTGAGGTTTGGAGTGCTACTACCACAAGAAGAAGGTCGTTGTATATCCTGGGAGACGTTTGCCATTAAAACCCTTCAAGCACCAATGAGGAGGCAATTTCGTCTTAAGGACATAGAACCAAGTTCTAGACTCGACCATATTGTTAAGGTTTTTCTAACTTTTATCGTTTTGCATTGTTTAAATCTATGCATTCTATTTGGTATATAATCTGCATAAATGATTTCTTGATTTTCTTTTTAATATAGCAATTAGACCATATAGGTGTCCAACAATCTTAAGATGAAATTTGCGTTTGGTCATATATATACTATATCCATGTTTCGATATCTGTACATACCTGGACATGCATTACTGTCCATGTCAACATTCTATTTTGATATCTTGAGGATACAATTAATATTTGATTCAAATTGTGTATGATATGCTTGTTGCGCACTTGAATATGAGTAATCAATTATAAATAGAACTGCAGATGGTACTAGTTGGCTTATATGTGAAGAGGTATGTTTGAATTTGCATCTTACTGTTCAATTACCAATATATTTAATTTTCCGATGGAATTGCATTAATATTTGTTCCATGACATTAGTATGCGTTGATCTTTTCCAGAATTTGGAAAAGTAGTATCAGATTAGTAGATTATTAATCATCATACACTGAATAATTGAAGCATAATGCTTCTGTCTGTACATACATGTGCATTTGCAAGCATAATTAGCTATAATGAGCCACGCTCATGGTACCG
>LYNE01001589.1:35292-58896 GCA_001662545.1 Rosa x damascena | reverse complement strand
AGAGAGAGAGAGGGATATTGGGAACAGAAGAAGGGTAGTAGAAGAAGAAGAAGGGGAGGTGGCAGAAGAAAGGTGGAGTGAACCTTGATCGAGACTATTGGTTTCAGTAAAGACTACTTTAAGTTGTTTAGTGGGACACTTCAAGTTTCTCCAACAACAGAAAATTAACAGACCGTTGTATGAGTATATGATGACAAAGCAGGCTGAGAGGGAAAATTTGCCGCCTATGACTATTGGTTTCATTTGAGTGAAATTTTGTCGCGCTGTGCAATTTGCTTCCACGCTCAGACAACAAAATTATGATAATCTGTTGTACAAATTTGTACATCTTGCACTAGGTGTACCTAGAGGATTTCTCAAAATTCATACAACATTTCGTTATACAATAGATATCAAAAAAAGTGTTGTGTGGATAGTTCAAATTGAGCTCCTTCTGAGAGAGAATTATGTGCTCATTTCCCTCTATCTAGGCATCACATTCACACAACGGAAACTTCTTAAATTAGTTGTGCAATATCTTCCTAAAAAAAAAGTTTTCAATTTTCTTACATTCACACAACAGAAACATATTTGTACCGTTGTATGATAGAGTTTGTGTTAATACACAACAGCAGATTTTAGTTCTGTTGTGTGTTTCAATTTTTGTAGTAGTGTAACAAATATCGTGAGATTTACTCACCAAACGATAAAGGTAATCTGTTCATTAATGAACCTTGTGATATTACTCACCTTTGAATCCTACTGCGTCTTCACACGAGAACCAAAACAAGCAAAATCACCACAATGCATTCAACAAGTCCAACAAGCACCTGAACACATAGGGTTTTGATTCAGTGCACGAATCACAAAGTGATTAAAGTTCGAAACCCTCGTTTTGAACTAAATCCCATGAGTAATGCCAATCGAGGCACAACCTCATCCGAGACCTCCCTAAGTCTCCAGAGTACTTGCACGATCGATGTGTCCAAACCACAAGTCGATCGGAAGCTCGAATCCTCACAGATCAAATAAATCAACCGGTATGAAACCGTAAAAATCATAACAAATCCATTCGAACTCCAAAATTTGCATATTATATATCAAAACGCACGTATCAACGAGTAGAACATATATAATACCAAAAACAGTTCCCTACATGGCCGGAAAACCACCAGAACGCCGCTACAGGCGGTGGCGCACCGCCGCCGGCCAAAACTCCCAACATAAAATAGTTTCATCTAAGCATGCTTGTGAATTTTCATAACTAGCTCGAAGTCAGAAAACAAGCATAAAGGATCTAAAACTACCTCACAAGCTATGGATTACTGTTCAATCCGAGTTGAACCAAGTTTCACGTGAAGCGATCTAAACAACCATCAAGGAGGCTGCTCTGAGCTCCCTAAGCTCGGTTTGAAGCCTCGCCGACGTCGGAGATCGGAGAACCGATCGGGTCTGAAATCCTCAAACTTCGCCGCCTTCTATCGCCGCCACCACCTAGAATCGCCGCAAGAGGATGCCAGAGGAACGACCGGAGCAAGGTGGCGAACCGATCTGGAGAGTTTCACCGGTAGAGGTCGCCGGAGTTGGCTGAAAAAGCCGGGTCGGGTCAGTTGGATATTTTCGTTTCTGAAGGTGCAGCCGAGAGAGAAGAGAGAGAGAAAGGATATCAGTTTCCGGAAATGGAAACCAAATGAAAATAGTAAATTTCCCACTTGGGAAACTTCTATTTATACCAAAATGGAAACTTCTTCCAATGGCCGTAACTTCCTCATACGAACTCCGATTGACGCGTTCCACATGTCCACGAACTCGTATCGACGTACTCTACAACTTTCATGAAGGAAGTTTTTGGAAAATCCCAACGAATAAAAAGTCAACCTTTGCAACCCCCTAAAACCATATTCTTCGAATAATTATTCTCCCGAAACACTTCCGCTCCATCCACGAGCCACGAAATCGTCCAAAAATCAGAATTTAGATTCCGGAAAATCCTTGGAAAATAAATACGAATTTCCGGGGCATCACATGTTCCTTCAGGAAATTAGGACCGAGACCGTCCTACGCAAAGGATCCTAAAATACTCATTCCGTTCTTACAGAGAATTCAAGGGGATATCTGTGGACCAATTCAACCATCATGCAGACCTTTTAAATACTTTATGGTATTGGTTGATGCGTCGACACGCTGGTCACATGTCGCGTTGTTGTCCGCTCGAAATGCTGCTTATGCTAAACTCCTCGCCCAGATTATCCGTCTACAGGCTCACTACCCTGATCATCCTATTAAGTCGATTCGACTTGATAATGCTGGGGAGTTTACATCGAAAACATTCGATGACTATTGCATGTCACTGGGGATTGATGTCGAGCGTCCAGTTCCCCATGTTCATACCCAAAATGGTCTCGCAGAAGCTGCTATCAAATGACTACAGATGATAGCGTGGACATTGGTTATGCGCACCAATCTCCCTGTTTCTGCTTGGGAATATGTAATATTGCATGCAGTGACGCTAATTCGTCTACGACCCACTGCAACCCAATCTTACTCTGCGTTACAGCTAGTGACTAGGTACGAGCCCGATATCTCGTACTTACGCATTTTTGGGTGTGCCATTTATGTGCCTATTAACAGCCACAGCGTACTAAGATGCGTCCACGACGGCGAATGTGCATTTACGTTGGATATGAATCTCTAACCATCGTCCGCTATCTTGAACCCTTGACAGGCGATCTCTTTACCGCTAGATTTGCGGATTGTCACTTTGATGAGACATTCTTCCCATCGTTAGGGGGAGGTAAGAACACATATGTTCAACAGGAACGACAGTAATTGTCGTGGTCTGTCCCACTATGTCTCATCTCGATCCTCGTACCGTACAGTCCAAACTTGAAGTGCGAAGAATAATCGAGCTCCAGAACGTAGCAGACACTCTGCCTGATGCGTTTTTTGATGTTGCCAAAGTGACAAGATCACACATACCTACTGCAAACGTGCCTGCAAGGATTGATGTTCCAAATAATGGACATAACGCCACTCCTGTGACACCAGGAGATGGCGCCATTGCCCAGAATGGCAATGATGTGGCGTCTATGGCCGTAGGTCCCGCAAGGAAGCCCGGTAGACCGATTGGTTCGAAGGATACTCGCCCTAGAAAGAAAGCGAATGAGGCACGAACAAATCATTTGATCATCGATACTCAGAATCCGTCCCATTAGAATGTTCCAGATTATGGTTATGTCCAAGAGACATCATTAGGGGACGCCTCAATGTCAGAACCTATTCCTGAGAACGTGGAGATCTCTGTAAATTACACTAGTGTACATGGGACATGGGAAAGAAACTCCATCATCATTGATGATGTATTCGGGTATTCAGTGGTGCGTGAGATTATTGAGACCGATGACATCGAACCACGCTCCGTTGATGAATGCCAATGTAAAGCTGACTGGCCAAAATAGAAAGATGCGATCCAGGCAGAACTTGATTCTCTAGTGAAAAGAATGGTATTTGGCAATGTTGTACCAATACCGCCCAACACTAAACTAGTTGGTCACAAATGGGTATTCGTTAGAAAACGTAATGAGAAAAATGAGATTGTAAGGTACAAAGCTCGCCTTATGGCGCAAGGCTTCTCACAACGCCCTGGAATCGACTGTGAGGAGACCTATTCTCCTGTAATGGACGTCATTACGTTCCGCTACCTTGTCAGTTTGGTAGTTTCTGAAAAACTGAACATGCAGCTAATGGATGTGGTTACAGCGTCTCTATATGGGGATCTAGAAACAGAAATATACATGAAGGTCCCAGATGGACTTTAGCTACCCAAATCAAGTGGCTCCAAACCACGGAGCGCGTTTGCGATTAGATTGAAACGCTCACTATATGGATTGAAACAATCCGGACGGATGTGGTATAACCGTCTAAGTGACTACTTGATTGGAAAGGGATATGTCAACAATGAACTATGCCCATGTGAGTTCATAAAAAGGACAAGTTTTGGATTTGCAATAGCAGCGGTTTATGTCGATGACATGAACATAATTGGCACCCTTAAAGCACCCCAATGGTCGTCCGCAGTCTTGATCCAAAGAAGGATCCATTCCGTCCAAAAGATGACGACAAAGAAGTGCTAGAGGCAGAAGTGCCCTACCTAAGTGCAATAGGCGCATTATTGTACTTAGCACAATGCACAAGACCGGATATCTCATTCGCTATGAACTTGCTAGTTAGATATAGCTCTGCGCCAACACGACGCCATTGGACTGGTGTTAAAGATATCTTTCGATACCTAAGTGGTATGATTGATATGGACTTGTTCTATCCCTACAGAGAGAAGATGGATTCGGACCCATCTAGTGTCAGGGACCCACATATAGTGGACTGCGTTCCCTTTCCCCATCCCAAAACGATATAAATGTTTTGGAAGGTTTTGCTGATGTTGGGTACCTCTCTGACCCACACAAAGGTCACTCCCAAACTGGTTATGTTTTCACCATGGGAAAAACCGCGATATCTTGGAGGTCTACAAAGCAGACCTTAGTCGCTACCTCTTCGAATCATGCAGAGATTATTGCTCTTCACGAAGCAGTTCGTGAATGTATATGGCTTAGGTCCATAGTTACGCATTTTCGAAGCAATTGTGGTCTGAAGTCTACCACAGATGAGCCAACAAGCATTTATGAGGATAATGCTGCTTGCATTGAACAAATGAAGCAAGGCTACATCAAAGGCGACAACACCAAGCACATATCGCCTAAATTCTTCTACAATCAGCAACAACAGAAGCTCCTCAAGATCAAAGTGAACCAGGTTTGATCTGAGGATAATGTGGCAAACTTGTTTACTAAGTCATTGCCTAAATCCACGTTCGAGAAACATGTGGCAAAAATTGGCTTACGGAAATTATTTGAACTCCCATGATCGTAGTCATCAGGGGGAGGCGTAGACATCAGGGGGAGATGACATCAGGGGGAGATGTCTACATGTTCACCTCGAAATGTGAAGGGTGTGTTGTGCTCTTTTTCCCCTTTGACCGAGGTTATTTTTGTCCCATTGGGTTTTTGTTACTCGGCAAGGTAAAAATGAGGCAACGAGAGAAAGCACCGGGTTTGGCCAACACAAGAGGGAGTGTTCAAGTAAACCCTAATTTGTGTTTGGCCCAAACTCTAGGTTACTTGACCTAGTGGTAATAGAGTTAAAGTAGAAGGATCTAGATTCCTATTCAATGTACGATTACTTTCCTTGTATGATTGAGATTCTATGTATTGTAATCCTCTATATAAAGAGGCCCCTATTATCAATGAGAATACACAGCAAATTCCTCTCAATTTCAGTTTCTCTACAACACATGAACTATTATGTGATTCTTTTATTTACTTTTTCTTTTTTAGCTGTGCAAAAAAAAAAAATTAATGATTTTTTTAAAACTATTTTCTATAACTCATGATTAATTATTCAAATATTTTTTTATTTAATTTTATTTGCTAGCTCTTTTTTTTTTCTTCTTCTTTTTGCAAATATAATGGATAGATTTAGATTTAGGTCATAATACAATTTATTTTGTTTTCCCTAACCAATATGCGTTCAATATGCATATCATATATTTTTATCTTAATCATAGTTTTATTTCTTATTAAATATTTGGAAAATGAAAATAGATAGAGAAAATAATAAAGAATACAATCTAATATTATTGAATTGGAAAGTCTATAGAAAATAAATATAACAATTATTATTTTTTTGGTATAATTATTGTCCTAAATAGTCATTTTATAGTAGGTTATATATGTCATTTAATAATTCATAATAGAGTGAGGTCAAGTGAGCAGATTTGGAGGTCATAATAGAAACTCTCTTCAAAAAGTAACCAAACCACCACTATTCTATGTCCAAAAAAAAAAAAAAACCACTTTTCCTTTTAGCTAACCCATTTTTCCATTAACCTCACAATATCAGTTGCGAGAAATACGGGCACATTGTTATTATCAATAAACAACATACAATATTACAACTGAGAGTGTACAACAATTAGTTAGTGAGTTGAAGACTTCCCTTTACAAAGTAAGTTTTAATGTCACTAGACTAAATGATACTGCGTCCTTGGTCATATTACTTTTCTTGATAATCATGATTTGGTTATGCCAACTAGAATTTTTTTTTTAGAAGAAAATGAAAACTTTATTTCTTAATCAAGAAAGTTAATTTAATAAGAATGATAATAAAGGAACGAAGAGCGTTCTGCTTCTCCTCTTCTTAAACCCTAGCTGTCAAACCTTGTCATTTCACTAATGTCAGACTTTGTCTTGGTCAAATCCAATTCCGATTAGAGGTGGCAAACGGGCCAGCCCTGCGCGACCAGACCCATTTTAAGCGGACTTAGTCGTGCTTCGTGCCGTGCCTGGGCCGACCCATTTATTATCGTGCCGGGCTCATGCCGGCCCATTTACATAAACATTAAGCCCGGTCTGGCCCATGGCCAGAGCCCATATTGTGCCGGGCCGTGCTCATGCTGGGTTAATAAACGGGCCAAGCTCGTGCCTACTCACTAAAAGCACGATTTTAAAATCTTAATTTGAACAAATAAAAATTAGTTTAATTTAACTATTTAGAAAATTAAAATAAATTGTTTTCTACAACGTTTTTCTTAATCTTAGCTTTTTAAGATTAGTTTTCTAATAATTTTTTATATTCCACTATAAGAAAGAAAGAAAGAAAAAAATAACTCAAAATATATTGTTTTTAGTATATTATTGTGAGCAGTGGCGGAAGGACGTGGTAGGCTGTATGGGCTCAAGCCTAGACAACATTTTGGGCTAAAAACCCTTAGGTATACATATATCTCTACCTCCAGCCCAAAGAAAAAAAAAATTATATTGAGAAGTGCAGCTCACAGAGTCACAGTCACAGCCTCACTGCCTCAGTCTACTCTAGTGTTTCGATGGAGGTTATGGACTTATCGATTGAAACAAGGTATGAATCTCAGGCTCCATTGATCTCCTCTGTTCTTCACTTGTTCTTCCTGCTCTGTTTTTACCAATGGAGTTTCCTCAAAGAAATCCCAGATCTCCTTTTGCCTAATTAATGTCGATTTGTTTGCTACCACTAGCTAGTTGTGAGTTGGGATTTTGTGTATGAGTTGAGGTTTGGGGGAGGGAGAGAGAGAGACAGAGAGAGAGAGAGAGAGAGAGAGAGAGAGATTCCATGTTAGATTGTTAGCTGAGGTCGGAGGTCCTGAGGATCTTGATTCTTGATCATGAATTCATGGTCGGTGACGGTGAGGATCTTGTTTGCTGAGGTCCTGAGGATCTTGATTCATGGAATCATGGTCGGTGAGGTCGTGAGGATCTTGTTAGCTGAGGTGAGTGAGGTCTTGAGGATCTTGATTCCATGTCAGTCGGTGCCTCGGTGGATGGCTATCTCATCGTCATAGGCTAATCTGATAAATCAATAAAAAATTAGTGTGCCCTCATAATTAGCATAGACAGGAATTTGATCCTGGTTCCGCCACTGATTGTGAGATTAGTCTTTATTAATATAATGAAAATTTAGTATCATATTATTCTTTAATTCCTTCATTCTATAGTTGTATTATGATGAGATTAGTCTTTATTAATAAACATATATTTAATATTTAGAAATAATACCTATGTTAAAACAAGGATATAATGTTTTATATCACTATTTTGATAACATAAAAGAAATAGCATTGGTGGAATTGTAATGAGATTTTAAATAAAGAGGTTTAATATTCAAATCTCATAATTGTAGTTTTTTTGTATTTTTAAAAACAAAATGAAATTTTGTGTTTGTAACGGGCAAGCCTACAATATATCATGCTCGGGCTGTGCAGGGCCCATTACAGGCTCAGGCCGGGCCGGGCCAATGGGCCAATATTCCTAGGCCCAATCCGGCTCGTTATTCTAACGTGCTCGGGTCGTGTGCTTAGCTGCCCGTTTGCCACCTCTAATTCTAATTGAGGTTTCTCTAGCCGGCCTATACCATCATCATGATAGCATCTCGCTAGTGATTTTTTTCGCTTAGATGAGTATTGTCGATGTTGGTGGGCATCTAATGGCTAATGGGCGTCGTTGGGGTGTCTGGTCATATCATGGTGGCAGTGAAGTTGCCATAGCACTAGAAGTTATCAGCGGCTTTGTAATGAGCCAATGATGAATATGGGTCTGGAACCCAAGTATTGGAGCAGCGGAAATCAGTGGCTCTAGTTTTGTTGGTGAGTTCGATAGCTAGAGTTTTGATTATTAGCTCAAGGGATAGGGAAGAGATATGGGATTAGGCTTTTGGGCCTTGGTCGTAATATTGTTGGCTGTGTAGTCTGACTTCCTCTGTTGGGCCTGGTCGTGGTTTTTTGGCTTAGTTCTTTGGTTTCCAGCCCAATTCTATTGATTTCCGTTATTGGGCTTGGAGTACGTTGATGATATATTTGTGGTAAGCTCATCTCAATATGCTAGTATTTTTGTATAGTTATTGAGGTCTCTAGACAATTATACTAATCCGATTGTTTTCAGTCATCTAAATTCAGCTAGTTTATGATTGCCACGCTCCGATTTTCAAGCACAGTTAATAAACAATTTAAATAATCACAATACTCCAGGCGTGAATTTTTTTTCTTTTAAAACAAGTAAACAAAGATCCTCTATACCCTCAATCTCAATAGAGACTCATTCTTTAAAGTCACATATTACATTGCACCAATTTGACAAATTAAGTTGAAATAATAATTTAATAAGTGAACACACTCTCTGCACTCACTACATAACGAAAGACTAATAAGTGCGAACAGCACAATCGAATTTCCAACCTTATTGTGACAACAATAAGGGCGCCTCAGCCATCAACCATGTATCCTAACCTGCAAGATAAACCACTTCACAGGACCCGTCCCAGATTTCACCCTGAAATCCAAAGTGGCCATGCGGGGTCCATCTTAGAAGAAATTCTACCAAAAGTTGGCAGAACTTCCCCTAAAAATGGACTACCCAAAACCTGTAGAAAGACAATATACTTCTAAACAATCTATCCGTATTCTTCTGGAGCCACCCTACTCCCTAAATCACAACATCTCCCATTTCACAAAACAATTCTCAACTTAAGAATATTAATCACACGGGTTATCAGAGCAATCTAATACACAAGGAACACCAGAAGATGGAATAGAAAGATAAAGGATCGATACATTCTACAATGTGGAAGCTATGACAGCTATGCCTCAACTCCCTGTACGCCCTACCTCAAGCTAAACTAGCCTGCAAACTGGGCATTTGAAACCAAAGGGCTCAGGGGAAAATCATTTTAAAAAAAAACCGTTAGAATGAGCGGAGAAAAATAAGTAATTTCAAATAAATATGTAAAACCTAATGTTTTCCTAATTTATTCTCTTAAAAACCTCGCATGCAGTAAAATCTTGAAAAATACTCTTAATCCTTTCTCTTTATTGAAATCTCAAACATGTATTGTAAAACCTTTCAAAAACCGTCTTAAAATCTCTTTAAAACCTCATATCTCAAAAATAAGTAATGACTAGAGGGAACTGTCGACTAGTCATCTCATGCCACCTGGAGGGGACTGCCGACTAGGGACGTATCGGAGGGAACTGGCGACCGGACGAGGAGGTGATGGTTAGAGGGGACTGCCGACTAACCATAGATAGTTAAAGAGGACTGCCGACTAACTTTCTCATGCCACCTAGAGGGGCTTGCCGAACAGATGACGCATCGGAGGGGACTGCCGACCAAGTAATGCATGCATGTGCTGACTGATTTACCTCCTCAATAAACTGGAATCAATTTCTTTAAAATAACTGCTTTCGGAAAGAAACCCGATATTAATTCAACAAATCATCAATAAATCACCGAAAGCATAAGTCAAGAATATCTCGCTAACTCGAAGCTTCTAAAACTCAATATCTCAATAAATCCTCAAAAGCATAAATCAAATACTCGATAAATCAATAAATGCTTTCGGAAAGAAATCTTAATAATATAATCATGCTCAAATACTTGATAAATCATTCGTACTGGTATATTATCATATAAATCGATATTCGAAATCAATAATTCTCATAATAATTTCTTAATCAATCACTTCTCAACTCAATAACTCATAAATAAATAGTTTACAAAATCTACTAAAACCCCACAAGAAGGAATTTCAATACTAATCTCGTAATTCATAAATAAATCTCAATAAATCAAAACTCATAAAATCATAAAACTCAATAATTCAAATTATAAATTAAATCTCAATCGGAAAATAATAATATACCACATGCACAATTGATTTAAAATAAATGTCCACTCACAGTACTATTTAGGCGACCACGCATGCGGTTTTCTTGGTCGAGCGGTAGCTCGGTATGTAGCCCTGTACACAATTATAATTCGTGAATAACAATTCGGCAATTAAATACGATTCCAACATCATATCCTCATAAATCAATATCTCCATTTCTTCTCCGATTTAACCCAAACTTCACCATTAACACCAATTCATTACTTCAAAGGTTTTAGGGCAGAACTGAGAGAAATTTGACGGTCGGATTCTCATAAATCAATAGCCAAACTATCGATCTTTGGAAATTCAAAATCAATATCAAACCTCTCCGATTTCCACCCAAAACCATATCTACAAGTTCTATAATTCATAATTGATTTATCTAGCCAAAACTAGTAACTCAGAACCAGCCCTACATGCCTCCACCTGCCACCCACAATTGCGGCGCGTGGGCCCCACATGCTATAGGCCAACTCTGATTCCGGTCACCAAATTTCACCAACATCATCATCTCAACATTCTAAACATTTTTCTCAACTACAACAAGTCCCAATTTTACCTTCAATTGCCGGAATTAGGCCGGAAAAGAAAACCCAGAATTTCTTCATGATCTCTTCCCGAATCAAAATTTCATTCCTTCACAAAAACAATCTCTTGAGCAGACAGCTCACCAGCCCTATAGTAACCAAAATTATCATCCAATTCAAAGCCACAATTCCAACAATCAACTAGCTCACAATCATATGCATAGGGTTAAGTTAACAAATATAAATGAACCTAAGGTTACGGCCAATCATATTTTCTAGGGTTTTTTACTTCAACAGTGTCTGAACTCTTCGAAGACTTTTGAAATGATACCTGAACTTTCAAAGTGATAAAGGTGATACCTGGACTCATGTTTTCTTATCAACGTCGTACCTGCATCAAAATTCCATTACGGCTCCGTTAAATATGAGCACGTGACTTCCATGTGACTGGAATTTGAAGGATAAAATTATCATTTGACTCTAACTTATTATTAGAAAATAAAATAAAAAGGAAATTTGAAATTCTTCACGCGACCAAAAAAAAAATCCAAATGCAGACTCTCCTCCTCCTCGACTACACAAAGAAAACGACGCGAATCCTCAACCTCTCATCCCCACCTTCTCCATCACCGCCACCACCCAAACCCCTAGACAACTCCTCCTCTTCCGGCTACACCACCATATCCTCGGAATCAACCTGAACCCGATGATTGGATAATATCTCCGGCAAGTCTGCTCATCCTTTTGGTATCGAACTCCTGAAACAACTGGCCACAATTAGCCTCAATGGCTCGTCATACTAACCGCAACTTCCACCCTCCTCCTCCTCACTCTCCTAGCCCTAACCATAACCCACGCCAAGTACTCCTCCTCGCCAGCCCAGACTTCCCCTACGACCACGGCCGATTCCCTAGTCCGAATCCCTATTCCACCGCCGATTCTTCTTAGCCCTGACTTCCTCAATTTGGTGACCGAATTCCGATTTCTGGTGAAGCTCAATGTCGGAAGAGTCGTCCGGATTCAAAGATTGGGAATTGAAAATCGAAAATCGGGGATTTTGGGAACGAGTTTTATTTTGGTGTCACATTTGGTCAAATCGGTCGAAATCGCCACTACGAAACTTCAGTAAACGTTGCAGCACCATCAACAGAGCTCCGAGGTCGATTGAGCATGGATGACGAGGTTCGACCAGACTTCCCATGACCGTATTGCTACGAGGATTTTGACATCGCGTCATTGTGTTCGTTCCTCGAGGACGAGCACCCGTGTGTGATTATAAGAGAAATGATCGAGCATGGCAATGCATGTAGGTTAGAGTCAAGAGAAAGAGATTGCATTTGATTCTTTGAAGAAGACGAGAGGCGGAGATGGTAGAAGAAGACAACGAGAGGTGGAGATGGTAGGGGAAAAAAATGATTAAAAGAAAGAAACCTTTTTTTTATATTAAAATAGGTAAAATGTCGGATATACCCCTAGATTTAGGGTAAAATAGTCTTTTCATCATCATTTAGTCTCTCATGTGCATCACACGTGCTAGGATTAACGGAGCCGTAACAGAATTTTGACGCAGGTAAGACGTTGATAAGAAAACTTGAGTCCAGGTATCACCTTGATCACTTTGAAAGTTCAGGTATCATTTCAAAAGTCCTCAAAAAGTTTAGACATTGTTGAAGTAAAAAAGCCTATTTTCTAATATAAGCATCTGATTGAGTAAAATTTAACTGTACCAGTAGACCTTCTGAGATAACGAAGAACTAGGTAGTGATTTATCATAACTAAACAGATCTATGGCTATGGCTATTGTAAATGAAATGACCTAGGAAAAAATGAAAAGACGAACCTCTTGTTCATGTCGACGTCGGCCTTCTTACAAACGATATTGGCTAAACGGCGACCGATACCCTTGATGGAGGTGAGAGCGAACATGATCTTCTACTTTCCATCAAAATGTGTTGGAACTCCCCATTCACCACGAGAGACTACAAAAACCAGAAAAACAAAAATAAAAAAAATGAGATTTCTACAAACCATAAAGGATTACAAGAGGATAACTCGATCTCTACAACTCAAATGGTAAAACCCAGAATCCGAATTCCACAAACATAAACCGCAAAGGGACTGATCGATCAAAAATTAATTACTAGTACTACCACTTACCTGTGCACTAGCCTCTTAGTGACAACCTCCTCAAAATACTGAAAAAAATCGACCATGGTCCAAACGAAACCCAAAAACTCAACCAAAAACCAAATCCCAAACCCAGAAAAATCTAACAAGCTGCATGTGGTGCAATGCATACCCAATACGCCAAGTCGGAGAATTGAGAGGTGGGTTTTACTGTGGTGCCATCATCAGTGACTCAGATTTTGGTGGAGACTGGTTATTGTGGCGAACGTGAAAATAAATTCAAGCTTGGGTTCTCTGCTTTGACAAATTCAATGGCAATCGAAATCGGCCGCGAGTGAGTGTGAGAGAGGACTGAGAGAGGATTGAGAGAGGACTGAGATTGAGATGGGTTTGTAAGAGAGATGGGTTTCTAGGTTTAAGAGAGGACTGAGATTTCGTTTAGGGTCAAGAGAGAGCTGAATGTCGAGAGGAGGGCTCTGTTTTTTTCTTTTGGACACAATGACGCAGTCGAAACAGTAACCTAGGTTTACAAGCAATAAATCTAAACAAAGGGTTCTGGAGTCCACCAGAGATAAAAGAGAAAATTCTCTATTTGATTGATAAAAAGATAATAGATAGGTTCTGCAGCTGCTTAAGGCTGCTTATATATGAGAAAAGAAACTCTAGGGCGACTAACAATGAAACCCTAAAGCCCACGGGTAAAAATAAGACAAATCCAAAACAAACTAGGAAACTGAAAATTCTGAAAAACATTAAATTGCTGTTTTCAGGCCCTCAAAGACCCCGAAAGCCCAAAAAAAGCCCACACTTTGTGGCGTAGCGACGAGTTTTGTTCCTAGCACAATTCCCTTTCCGGAAAGCTATGGCACACTCAAATTGGACATGTAATGCGAAAGTTGCAATAGTAACTTGGGTTTCCCTCCTTTTTCACGATCTAACTGTTCTTCGATTCCTCTCGCCAACCGTTCTACATCAGTCTCCTCCACCTCTGAAGAACTCGACCCTGAGTTCTCTTCAAGAAAAAGAACCTCATCTTCATGAAACTCATGCAGATCAGCAACATTAAAAGTGTTAGAAATGCCCATCGAATCTGGAAGTCCAACAACATAAGCATTATCATTGATCTTCTTCACCACTTTAAAAGGACCATATTTTCTGGGCTTCAACTTGTTGTAAGTAGCAACAAGAAACCTCTCCTTCCTCAGGAACACCATCACGTTATCACCCTCTTGGAACACTTTAACTCTTCGATGCTGGTCCACTGCAGCTTTATAATTGGCATTAGTTTCTTCCAACTTGGCCTTAACTTCTTCTCTAACAGCCTGCACATCTCTAGTCATGCCCTCAACAGCAGCACTAACACCAGGAACCATAGGAAGCTTCACCAAATCAACCACATGTCGAGGAACAGCAGTGTAAACTAGTGAGAATGGTGATTTCCCTATTGCATTATGCACAACACTGTTATAAGAAAACTCCACCTGTAGCAAAGCATAATCCCACTGTTTGAGTTGATCTCCACAAACACTCCTGACCATGTTGCCCAAAGTTCTGTTAGTAACCTCTGTCTGCCCATCAGTTTGAGGATGAGCTGTGCTGCTACAGTTCAAAGCTATTCCAAACATCCTCCACAAAGTAATCCAGAAGTGACTAAGGAACTTTGTGTCTCTATCAGAAGTAATGGACTTGGGTACTCCATGCAAGCGAACCACCTCCCTGAAAAACAGTTTGGCTATATTGGAAGCATCAGCAGTCTTCCTACACGCTATAAAGTGCGCCATCTTGAAGAACCTGTCAACTACCACAAATACAGAATCCACACCCCTTTGGGTACGGGGTAATCCCAACACAAAGTCCATAGCAAGATCCTGCCAAATATCTTTAGGAACAGGTAAAGGTAGATAAAGACCTGTATTTTCGGACTGACCCTTAGAGACCTGGCAGGTGTAGCACTTCATCATAATAACTCCTACATCCTTCTTTAGCTATGGCCAGAAATACCTCTCCTTAAGGCTAGCAATAGTTTTGTCTCGGCCCAAGTGTCCACTCAAACCCCCTCCATGCAGATCTCTGATTCGTTTCTCCTTCAATGATAACTAGGGATACACAGCCGATTGCCCTTGAATAAATAACCCTCGTTCACATAAAAATCTGCAACTGCATTATTGCTACTGCACTTGGCCCAAATCTCCTTAAAATTAACATCTTCCTCATACAACTCCTTCAAGAGATCAAACCCTACAATCTCCTGAGCTAAGGTGGCCAGCAAGGAAGGCCTCCTACTCAAAGCATCTGGGACCCTATTAAGAGTACCAGATTTATGCTGAATCACAAAAGGAAATTTCTACAGAAAACTCGCCCACCTTGCATGCATCTTATTCACAGTTTTCTGACTGTTAAGGTACTTCAAGGCCTGATGATCAGTGAACAATACAAACTCTCTCTGAACCAGGTAGTGCTCCCATTGCTTCAATGCCTGGAACACTGCATAAAATTCCTGATCATAAGTACTCCACTTCTGACGAGCTTCACTCAACTTTTCACTAAATAATGCTACTGGTTTCTTCTCTTGTGACAACACAACACCTATTCCCACACCACTAGCATCACATTCCACCTCAAACACCTTGTCAAAATTGGGAAGAGCAAGAGCTGGTGCAGTACAAATTTTCTCCTTGATCAAAGCAAAGCTCTTCTCTTGTTCTTCTCCCCACTGGAATTTGCCTTTCTTCAAACACTCAGTAATAGGAGCAGTAATGGTACTGAAATTTCTCACAAATCTCCTGTAGAAAGTAGCTAAACCATGAAAGCTCCGCACCTCAGAAACTTTTTTGGAGCAGGCCATTCTCTTATAGCTCGTACCTTCTCTTCATCAACCTGAATGCCTTCTTTTCCAACCACAAAACCTAGAAATAACAGCTTGTTGGTACAGAAAGTACACTTCTTCAGGTTAATGTACAGTTTATTTTCCTGTAAAGCTCCCAAAACTTGCCTCAAATGTACCAAATGTTCTTCTTTGGTCCTACTATAGATCAATGTGTCATCAAAATACACCATGACAAAAGAGCCAATAAAAGGGCAAAGAACCTGGTTCATAAGCCTCATAAAGGTGCTGGGTGCATTAGACAACCCAAATGGCATGACCATCCACTCGTATAAGCCATCCTTGCTCTTAAAAGCTGTCTTCCACTCATCTCCTGGCTTGATTCGAATCTGGTGGTAACCACTTTGAAGATCTATCTTGGTAAACACCTTGGAACCCTCCAGCTCATCAAGCATGTCCTCCAACTGAGGAATAGGAAACATGTACTTCACAGTTATCTTATTTATGGCCCTGCTATCAACACACATCCTCCATTGACTGCCCTTCTTAGGAACAAGGAGGACTGGAACTGCACAAGGAGTCATAGTTTCACGAATGAACCCTTTTTTCAGCAAGTCTTCAATTTGCTCCCTCAAAATCTCATTCTCCTTGGGACTCATGCGGTAATGGGGCAGATTTGGCAAACTAGCTCCAGGCACCAAATCGATCAGAAGCTGAATGTTCCTCATAGGCGGTAGCTCATTGGGCAACTCATCTGAAATCACCTCTTCGAACTCTCCCAACATATTCTGCACTTCCTTAGGGATCACCATAACTTCCTTTTCTCCACTGGACAGAAAACTTCATATTCTTTAAAAGCTTCCTCCATCTCAAATTCACTGCTAGACAAGGTTAGAAAACTCTTCCCTTTCTTTGCACTAGATTTCTCAAATTGGCACACAGGAGCCATAGCAATTTTATGACTATTCCACATAAACATCATCACATTATCTTTGCCTTTGTAAGTCACATCCACATCATATTGCCAAGGTCGTCCAAATAAAATATGACAAGCACCCATATCAATAATATCACACGAAACGTCATCTTTATAATGCTTACCAAAGGATACCGATACTTTGCAGGGCAACTCGAACCTGTGGACCTTTCTTGACCCACCCAAGGGAATAAGGTGCCTCATGAGGTTGTGTAGGTAACTGCAAATACTCCACCAGCTTCTTGGCCACAAAATTTTCACAGCTCCCATTATCCACAATCAAATTGCACACTTTGTTATTAATGGAACAAAGTGACCTGAAAATATTGCGTCGCTGCCCATCTTCTTTAGGAGATAATAAAACCCTCTGCAACACAATATTAACCTTTTCAGGAGACTCCTCCACCTCAAACTTAGCCCTGTCATAATCGTCATCTCTTCCAACTTCTTCTTCATCTTTATCATACTCACCTATAAGGGCAGCTTGCCTCCTCTCAGGACACACATTAGACTTATGCCCTGGTTTTTTGCATCTATAGCAAACGTCTGTTGTAGGTCTAGCATAAGGATTATTAGGCTTCTGATTTGGGGCTCTATTTTGAAGACCATTAGAACTGCTAGAACTGCCAGTCCTTTTAGAAGGAGGATTGGAAGCCCTAGAAGCACTTCTGTATTCTGTTGTAAGGCTTTACCCTTGTCAGTTGAGGCATTTACCAAATCTGTGCTCCTTTGATAGCTATACCTCTGGAAAGATGAAGCTCGTGAAGGCTTCTCTAACATTTCTGCTTTCAATGCTAGGCTTGAAGCTTCTACCACAGTCCACACAGTTTGTAACCCAATTTTCTCCTGAATGAAAGGTTTCAGCCCACTGATATAGCGAGCCACCTTCTGACCTTCAGTTTCTTCTAATTCATTACGCTCTGAATAGCGTAAGAACTCAGCAGTGTACTCAAACACTGACCTAGTTCCCTGGACACATTCAATATACAACCTGTACAGAATCTGCTCGTAATCATCTGGCAAAAATCTCTCTATCATCAGCTGTTTCATTCTTCGCCATGTTTTAACGCCCTGCTTCCTCTGCTTCTTTCGAGTATTCTGCAACTTATCCCACCAAACTACTGCAGTACTTTTCAAACACCAGGCAACATGCTTAACCTGCTTTTGTTCAAGCACCTCCATAATCTTAAAGAATCTGTCCACCTGAAGTTGCCAATCCAGATAATCTTCCACACCCAAGTTGCTGAAAAGAAAGGAATTTCGGCCTTGACTTTGTAATCCTGGTTAGCTTGTACTAGTTGTTCAGGTTGTACAATTTCTTCTTTAGAATCAGATTCTGAACTATTAACAACAACTTCACCACGTGGAGCCCTAGCACGAGGGCCTCCTTCCCCGCCTCTATTCCGATTGTTGTTGTTGTTGTCTCTTTCTCCCAACAGTCCACGAATTTCTCAAATCTGATTGTTCGTGGTGTTGATGGCAGCAATAAACGCTGCTGTAAGAGAAGCGGTAAGAGCATCAAGATCTGCTTTCCTAACTTCACCCATTGCTACCAAGGTAAATAGGAGAGACAGGGAAGACCTGCTCTGATACCACCTGACGCAGTCAAAACAGTAACCTAGGTTTACAAGCAATAAACCTAAACAAAGGGTTCTGGAGTCCACCAGAGATAAAAGAGAAAATTCTCTATTTGATTGATAAAAAGATAATAGATAGGTTCTGCAGCTGCTTAAGGCTGCTTATATATGAGAAAAGAAACCCTAGGGCGACTAACAATGAAACCCTAAAGCCCATGGGTAAAAATAAAACAAATCCAAAACAAACTAGGAAACCGAAAATTCTGAAAAAAAATAAATTGCAGTTTTGAGGCCCTAAATGACCCCGAAAGCCCAAAAAAAACCCACACTTTGTGGTGTAGTGACGAGTTTTGTTCCTGGCTCGATTCCCTTTCCAGAAAGCTATGGCACGTCTAATCAGACACCGAATGCGAAAGTTGCAATAGTAACTTAGGTTTCCCTCCTTTTGCATGATCTAAATGTTCTTCGATTCCACTTGCCAACCGTTCTACATCACACGATGTTGCAATTAAACCCAGTGTTCTAAAACTCGGCCGCCCAGGCCGCCTAGGCGGCGCTGGGCAGTGGCTCTCTAACTCGAGTAATGCCAAATCGGCGGGGTTGGGCGGGCTGGGGTTGGGCGGCCGGCTAAGGGGCCTAGGCGGCCGATTAGAGGCTGGGCGGTTGGACGATTCGGCGCTGGGCGGCCTATCTAGGCGGGTTTCTGCCTCTCTCTCAGATCAGCGGGAGGAATAGATTGAGGTGATCTAGAAATCAAATAGAGATTGATGGATTGACAAAAGAGATCGATGAGACTAAATCGATTGTAAAATTGATAGGGAAAGAGAGAGAGGATTTGTGATCTGAAATTGATCAAGACTCCGATCTGGTAGTGGATTTTGGCAACTCGATCTGGATATAATTCAATGTTGTTCAAAGATAACTGGCTTGGAACTCGATCTGGGTATTTTCCATAGAAGTTCTATAATAAGTGGAACTCGATCTGGGTTTTCCAATGATGTTCTTTGATTGAAAGACTTGATCTTGGGAAAGTCGTTTGCTTCTTCTTCTTTTTCATCGAAGTGGTCAGTGGCTAGCTGGCATTTGAGAAGCAAATGTTTTTTCTTTCTTTTTTGAGAAGCAGTGAAAGCCAGCTCACGTTTGGTATTAACAAAGAGTAAAATAAAAAGGGTTGGTGGTTGGAAATGACTTAAGCTAGAGTTATCCACCGAATTGGTTTATTTTATGAAACTACCATTATTAATTATTCAACTTAGCGCAGCAGTCATCAATTAATCCAATATATAATCAACCATTATATATAATAACCTCAGTTTAAGCTAGAATTAGATAAGTTGGGTAATGGAGTTTTATAAAGAAATAAAACAATAATGCAATATGCTTGAATATGTTTTATATATACTTAATTATATAATTAAATGTTATAAAAATAAAATAAAGATTAAAAAATATAAAACCGCCTAGGCGGCGCCTAGGCACCCGCCTAGCCGCCTGGGGGCTAGTCCCCTGGCTACCGCCCGACTAGCGCCTAGCGATTTTTCGAACCTTGATTAAACCTAGCAAAAAATTCTCAAACTTATTCACACAACAGAAACCTCACAAACTGTCGTCTGAGGTGCAGCACTAAAAATCAAAATGTGAAATCATGGAGGGAAATATGGCGCCTACAGCATTTTAGCTTAAAATGTTGTGGCCCAGTTCTAAGTTCACACAACATGAAGTCATAAATCTGTTGTGCAATTTCTATAGCTTGCACTTGGCCTATCTAGGGGAAGACATTCAAGCAAGCAACTTCCTCAAACTTTGGTGCTCATTTTTTCAATCATACAACGGAAATAATGAAACCCATTGTACCTAGTAGCCCAAATTTCAGTGTTTCAAGAGTCAACCAAGACTCCAAAGTGGAGGGAAATCTGCCGCTAAATTTTTTAAGACTCAGACGACAGACAATACTTAATTTCATTGTGAAATGTAGTTCTGATAAAAAACTTATCACTTTGTTGACATTCACACAACAGAATATCACTAATACCGTTGTACAATAAAGCTTACTTAAACACACAATAGGTGATTTCTATTCTGTTGTGTGATTAAATTTTTGTAGTAGTGTCTCTCACTCTCTAACTCTAAGAATGTAATACACTTTGCTCTCCAAAACCAAGAGCATAACCCCTCCTAATATAGCCATAAGAATATTATCTTTCTTCACCGATTGGGAAACCTATTCCTATTGGTAGTAGGCAGTTATGTCATCTCCCTCTCTGTAACCTATAAGGATTCCTTATTGGTGGTAGGAATCTCAAACATACTGGGTGAACACTTCTTGAGAATAATTCTAATTGTCTTACGAAAGACTCATGGCTGGAAACCCAACAAATACAACTGCTTGGTGACTAAAACTCAGTGCTTCACTACCACACAAAATCATAAAAGGCGAATTAACGGAGTAACGTTGACAATACTTATCATACAATTGAGAAAGACGAATCAAAAAGAATTTTTCAATTGCCTTTATTTTATTTTATTTGGTTACATTGGAGAATAATCCAAACTCGATCTGCTAATCATAAAAATAAAAAAAATAATAAAAAAAAAATATAAAAAAATCTCATACGTTTGTTCAAAACAAGATATAGAAGTAGACAATTATATAGAATGAAATGGACAAAACAGCAACAACATGCTGCCAGAAGAGCAGTGCTGAAGCCTCCTTAACTGCATAACCCCTCAAGCTTGCAATTGCTCCTAACAAGATGGCACTTGGCATTGTGTACTGCAGCAAAAGTACCAACCGGAACATTTGATCTCCGGCTACTAGAATATTCCATTTATCGGCCAAATGAATGACACCAATTCCAATCAAAGGAAGTATAAAAAGTCTTGCAATAATAATCCCAACTGTAGTTCGAACTCCGAGATTGGATTCATTTGGTCCTTGAGCAAGCGATCCTCCAAGAACAAGCATAGCTGAAGGCACCATAGCCTCGGATAGAATTTCTAAGCTATCTGTAATAAATGAAAGAACTGCATCGTCATCGTAAACAATTGATTTCAACGTGGGGACCATCCCAATGATTATAGCCAAGAGGGAAGCAATTGTTGGGGGCTGAAGAATGTAATGAATTGGTGTCATCCCCACTACTGATCTGAACTTCCTTACCACTCTAGGCTCAGCCAAACACTTGGAACTGTAGTTGGATGTTCCCTCTTCTTCAGTTGAGCCGATTACATCTGGAATAGTTGAGACTGAAAGTCGAGCAGAGGAGCTTCTAGTAGTAAAAAGTCTTGCAATAAAGGGTGTCTTACAGTGCTCAGTTTCTTTATCTTCAATTCCAGGCCATTCAGCCTCAACAAGAAGAGGCCTACTCAGATGATTTTCATCTTCATAATTTGGACCAGACATAATTTCCTCAAATATCTCATCTTCATCATCTTCTTCTTCCTCAACGAGTAGACTTTGATCCCTTAATGGGGGCTCCATCATATGGTAAACAAGTGTGTAAACGAGAATAACAGAAACCCATTGGGAAAATGATACATATGACACACCATAGTCGTAACAATCAGAACCGAAAGGGTTATCATCACTTTGACAAATAGAGGTAACAATTGCAAGGGGCAGATTACCTGTGTTTCCAAACGCAGTCATTATTATGGTGAATCGAAAGTAGTCGCGGGGAGGCCTACAGATTAGCGCCACTAGCAACCCCAATACGCAGCCAATGGCGGTACTTAGAACAACATTTACAGGAATGAACCACCAGAGCAGCAAGTTTTTGAGAGTGATTGTTGGGCCAAGATATGTGAAGATCAAGCAGGGCAAGAAGACAACAAAGACCAGCTTGCTTAGAAATGTGAAAGTAGCTCTGGGGACTAGTTGGTACTTTGGGTGGGCAAGAACTAAGCCAATCAGACCCATAGACAGGAACATCAATAAAGGCACTACTGCACTTAGCACTTCTACTTTTAGAGTTCCTTGGAATGAAGCAAGTATGTTTTCCATCGTTATCGACCTCTGTTTGTGGCTATAATTCATTGATCAAAATCCCAGAAAACCTGTAAATTCAAGAATCACTACAATTAAGAATGAACTTCTCCTGTGGAAGTCCTTCAAAGTTGAAGAAGCGTTAATCATTTAACAGCCATGTGAGAGATCTAAAAACATAAGGGTATGGACCAGAGCATAGTCTAGTGCAGGTAGATCGATACAGCTACCTACCTCTCAACGTTGAGGCTTGTACAAGTGGTTAGAAGACTAACAACCAAATATAAGACAACATCACAAAAATGACAATCTTGACTATCAGCCTTTCTCTCAATAGAGCAAGTTATCATCTTAATTTGACGGCTGAAGCAGATTTTTTTTTTTTTTTTTTTTTTTTTTTTTTTTTTTTTTTAGCTAAGACTTACAAGCATACTTATATATAATTAGAACCTGGGAGGACATGATACACGTGATTCCTTATCCAATAATACTATACACGTGATTTTGTGAACCTTCGGTACAACTCATCCAATTTCTCATTGAATTAGTCTTGAAATAGAAAATAAGTAGATTTGAGATCTTTGCACATCAGATCTCTTCAGTGGGACTATAAAAAAAATTATATACATATATATTTAATTTTTTTATTTTTTTTTAATAAAGTTCTGGTGCGGCTGCCCTCAAGCCTTAATGAAACTGTCGAATACAAGGGGAGGACATTGAGCCTAAACCCCTGATTTCAATAAGCATCTAGATAATATCCTGAAATACCATCATGAGTCTCTACCAAATAATTGTATTCAACTAGGCACCAACTAGCAAAGAGCGCTCTACTGGCGACTCTATTTGCTTTGATATAGCGGTGACATAACGGAAAGATAACTCGATATGTAACCCGATTACAACATAGCATAATTACCATACGCACAGATTTCCTACTATGTTGCCGCCGGAAGAGTAATCTGACGACACTTAGTCAATTATTAATATATTCAATTATTTTTTTTGAAAAGATATTCAATTATTAATAGAAGAGAGATTGTCAATCAAGTTACATGTTTATACTTTTTTGGGAAAATTTTAGGAACAGTACACCAACTAAGGCCCACTATGCATTTGTATACATAAACTTGCAAATTATAAACTTTGGTGCACGAAATCCGAATCTCGACCCAATATATAGATCGACGTCGTTAATTTGAGGGATAATTTGGTCTCTTCTTACTCTTACTCTGGGCACCCAGCTCTCTTTCTCTTTTACTCTAGCCACCCACCTCTATCTCTCTTTTACTCTGGGCACCAACATCTCTCTCTGCTCC